>JAKCPI010023829.1:0-21055 GCA_023213315.1 Euborellia annulipes | reverse complement strand
GTAAAATTTGCTATAGAATGTATGGTCGTGAAAATAGTAACAATACTTTTTAACAATTAAAATAACCAAGAAGAAAACATAAGACCAAAGAAAATTCCCAAATTTCATTCAATGAATTTAAATAATCATATCGGAAATAAATAGTCTCTTTAAATGAATAAAAATAATCTTTTAATACATCTGCTAGCAATATGTTAATAATATAGGCTAGTGTAATTATAGGGCTTATTTTTTTCTTTGTTTTATAGCTACAACCCTTTGGATTTTTTCATTCCCTCTTCTTTTTTTTTTTCATACCTACTCCTATTTTTAAAATGTCGACGTCAACTGAGGGTCAATAACGATCTCCCACTCCCTCAACTTTTTTTTTTTGTTCAACCCTTTATTTCCTAAGAGAGAGAAAGAGGGAATAATAGTAATAGAAATGAGCGAGTGAGAGTGAGCATGCATGCAATCAGACGAATGAGTGCGTGAGAAACGAGTGAGTGTGTAGTAAAAGTGTGTATAGCGGCCAACGCACGACACGACGCGAGGTGAAGGCAAGCAAGTTATTCTCTCTCTTTCTCTCTTAAAAAAAAGCAAAGGAGAGCCCAATACCCTTGATCAAGCCACAAACACAGAGAGAGAGAGGTTCCTATTCCTTCTTGCCAAATTAATCATTTCTTTATAGTATTCGAACAAAAAGAAATTTAGACATGAAAAATAATTCGTTATTAAAGCTTTTGTTTGTATTATTATTATGAGAGTTTTTAATTATAGACCACATTTTGTATTAAAAATATAAATACTGTATACAACGTTTCAACTACTTATTCGTTTTCATGTACTGTGCACATGATCCGACTCAAGGGAACTAACCTCTAAGGGACACGTGAAGTTAGTAACAATTTATATTCATTATAAATTTTATTTTTTATTTATTATACTGGCTGTGAGTATTAACTATAGTTGCTATAAAGGAGTCAGCCAAGGAAAATATAAAAACAAATTTATTCTGTCGACGTTTCGAGTACCCGTCGCGCTCTTCCTCGGGACCTGCTGTCACAAAACATTTATTAGAGATTTTATTTATTTTTTATTATTATACAGTATGTATATTTTTAATAAATAATTAATACAAAATGTGATCTATAATTAAAAACTTGAATAATGCATATTTCGTAGAAGGAAAAATTTTATATTATACACCAAGAGCTTGTTTGGGGTGCGATGGGGTTTATTTTAAAAGAGTTTTTTTTTTTTATTATTAATTAATAAAATATTTATTTCCCCTCAAGGTTTTTACATTTATTTATTTATTTATTCTTTTTTTTTTCACCCGCCTGTCCTTGGATTTAAAAAAAAAAAAACAAATTAAAGCACATATTGAACATTTAAAGTGATTTATTATATTTTTAGAAATTCTCAGTCAGCTACGTAATGAATGACTTCAAAATGATTAAAAAAAAAAAAATATTGCGTTGTTAAATTCTCTGAGGCAATTATTAGATTTTTAAAATTAATTTACCTTAAATAAATAAATAGTAAAAGGGAAAGTTGAGCCTAGAATCGAGTGGCGGATCAGAAGACGAAGTGAATCAAGCCTAAATAATAAGAATATTTGAGAAAACTTCCCATTTAATTGTAAATTAATCAATTTAAGAATAAATTACAATATACAGCGGTCGGATGCTATTTGGTTAGAATTCTAAAAAAGAAGGACTTCGCCACGACTTTTACCTGACTTATATGGAATTTTTTCTGCTGATATTGCAATCAGCAAGGGATTCACAAGTTGAATTGACGCCTAAGAGCATAGGCAGCCGGTAGTCTCTTTTAAAGTGCCATTGTTTGAATCCTTTGTTCAGACCAATAAATGAAAAATATTTATTTGTATTATTTTTGAATTGAAGCTTGTCTACAGATTAATATTAAGACGAGGTGGAACTAAATCTCTGACTATTGCGATATAGCTATAAATTCGTGTCTTCTTTAGCCAAGGGGAGGATCGTGTCCTTTTGGATTTAAATCCGATACAATACAGAATTTTCGGATCCGGATCAAAATCCTTTTTTTGGCGAGGGTCTTGGATATGGTTAGAAATCAATTTTCCTCTGGATTTAGGTTCAGATCGTTAATCCTTTTCGAAGGATTTTTGTGAGCCTTTTCAATGCTTGCCAATACTTTAAAATTGTTTACTTTTTCATAATAGACATATCCTTTTGATTCATCCAAACGCTTAAAAATTAAGTCCGGATCGGATTTTTGGATCGCGGATCTGGATTTGCGGATCGGTACAGCCATCTCTTTTATAAATCAGATTGGATTAGAGGATCGGATCGTCATAGTTTGTGGGATCGCCGGATCGGAGCGCTAATCCTTTTGCAGCAGTCGAATCGGATCGTCCGAACTGTCAAAATCTGCTGGTCGGATCGCCTTTTTAAATAATTTTGCCCATTCCTGCCTCTAGCCAATCAGAGAGCTTGTTTTGTCTTGGATTGTGATAATCCAAAATGCAAGGCTATTTTTTTTTTTTTTTAATAAATTTCCAAATATTAAATTTGATAAAAAAAAAATTTTTCTCCCATAATTATCATAATTTTATAATCAGCCCTAAAAAATAAGATTTTGTTTATTTAAAAAAAAAAAAAAAACGCATCGAAAAATATTTAGAAGCCTTGCCCTACCGATAAGAAAGAAATCTTCAATTTAAATGTCTAAATTAAATATTTTTATTTATATTTCAAGCTTCTCTATCACTAAGTCAACGTTTATTGTATTTGAATACTTAATCTATATACCCATATTTGTTAAATTTTCTGTTATTAAGATTATACTAACATAGTGGTAATAATTAAGATGATTGTCACTGGACAAAAAAAAACTTTTTTGGTAAAAAAAAAAATAATGGATATATGATAATAGACCTACGTCAGCAAAAGAGAGAAACTTATTTAATTTCTTTCCTGTATATACAAAATATTTATTTATATTTATAAAGTTAACTTAAAAAATAAACATGCCCGTCATAGTTGTTAATGTATATTTCTTATTCCCAGAGTGAGGGGATCGTTGGATATTTATTTAAATGTAAGAGAGTTGTTTACAAATGGATGCTTTTAATGCTTAATACTTATTTACCTGGCACTCATATTAAGATAATAATTTGATATTCCCCAAAGAGCTAGGTGTGAAGAGAGAGGATTTGATGTTCAGCCCGTTTAGGGATTTTCTTACATTTACTTTATACCGGGTGGGCCAATAGTGCGTGGACGGAAGATTGTGGGCTTATTAACGGACATTTTTAAAATTTGTTGATCGCACATAATGTGGGGCCTTTAGGGCTACAAATTAAAAATATTTTGTTCTAATTGCACCTCATATACAGGGTGGTCCATATCAAAGTTATGTTTTTTAAATAGAACGCCCTGTATATTATTGCATATTTGGATTCTACGGCCAATTTTAGTATGAGTTTATGTCATGCAATGTATTCCTAAAACAAACCGTTTAGCCGCAAATCGGGCTTTAGTGAAAAAACTGCTGTCTGGAAAAAATTGCAATATCTCTGAACCCATACAACCCAGGGGACTGTTCTTTTGTGAGGTTATAACCATGAAATGTACGAATGTAGGCCAGATGGGGAACCCGGAATTATTCTTATGTTGGGAGAAATGGCCATGCCTAATTTGGAAAATTTCAATCATGGATAACTTCATTTTTCAAATGGAACATGCTACTTTTTTGATGCCAAGGGACGTGAAATTCAATTATCTTTCAGCTGATATAAGGTTGTCTATATCTGTCTTTGGTAGTTTTCTTTTTATTCCAAAATATCTGATAACGAAAAAAAAAAAATTTTTTATTATAGACAAAATAATTGAAAAACAAATTCAAACGCAAAACAAAATCGTAATAAATGGACAAATTATGCTAAATATTCGAAAATGTCTTTAAATTTCCCTTAAAATCATTTATTTGAACTTCTCAAAGAAGTCCCGCTTGCTCAAATTGGGGTATGATTTGTCAACAAGATGACGCACCTCCAAACCTGAACATAACCCTAATTTCTTTTTCGAGTTCAAATAAATGATTTTAAAGAAAATTAAAAAAACATTTTCGAATATTTAGCATATCTTTTCCATTTATTACAATTTTGTTTGCGTTTAGATTGTTTTTTAAAATGGTTTTGTCTATAATAAATGTATTTTTTTTTTCGTTATCAGATATTTTGGAATAAAAAGAAAACTACCAAAGATAGATATAGACAACCTTATGTCATTAGAAAGAGAATTAAATTTCACGTCCCTTGGCATCAAAAAAAGTAGCATGTTCCATTTGAAAAAATAAAGTTATCCATGTTTGAAATTTTCCAAATTGGCATGGCCATATCTCCCAACACAGAATAATTCCGGGTTACCCATCTGGCCTTCATTAGTACATTTCATGGTTAGTAACCTCACAAAAGAACAGTCCCCTAAGTTTTATGGTTCACTCGATATTCAATTTTTCCAGACAGCAGTTTTTTCACTAAAGCCCGATTTGCGGCTAAACGGTTGGTTTTAGAATACATTGCATGACATAAACTCATACTAAAATTGGCTGTAGAATCCAAATATGCAATAATATACAGGGGGTTCCATTTAAAAAACATAACTTTGATATGGACCACCCTGTATATGAGGTGCAATTGGAACAAAAATATTTTTAATTTGTAGCCCTAAAGGCCCCACATTATGTGCGGTCAACAAATTTTAAAAATGTCCGTTAATAAGCCTACAATCTTCCGTCCACGCACTATTGGCCTCACCCGGTATATAAAAGGCAAAAATAATAGAGTTCTTATTCAAAAAAAAAAAAAAAAATTCAATTGTGTTAATTAATAAAACATCTGATCTCTGATCGAAGTATTTTTTATCAAATATCTCAAATTCGATATTTCGAAAAACTAAATTTAGTTTCATAAAATTACTTTTTTATGCACTAAAAGAATTTGCAATCACAATTAAAAAAAAAAATTGTAAATCAAGTGCCTTTCGGCACTTCCGATTGTAACCAAAAAGGGAGCTGCAGATAGGTATGAAACGATTCCACTGAGGTATCGATACTTTTACTCGATACAGGTATCGATCGCAAAGTATCGAGTACCTACTCGGTATCGATTGAAAAGCATCGATACTTACTCGTATCGGTCAATTTTTTCGTACAATTAAAGATAAGAAAAAACAGCAGTAAGTAGTGATATTTTCAAGATTCGCAGGAACTTTGCAGCCAGGAGATTAAATAAAAATCTTTTATTTAATTTCTATTTGCTGACTTTTCGGTCGCCAATCACGACCTTCAACATCGGAGACCTCCGAGTAGCAAGTATAATATATGATAATATTTTTATACATATTAAAGTCAAAAGAAATTGTATATTTTTAATTGCAATGAATATTAAAATACCGAAAATCGTGTATAATTGACAATATTTGCCCTGATGAAGGTCGTGATTCGAGTTCGAAACGTCGACAAATAGAAATTATAATAAATAAAATTTTTTTTATTTAATCTCCAGGCTGCAAAGTCCCTGAGAATCTTGATTAAATCTCCACAGGCATAAAACATTAAGTTCTTAAAATTAAAAAAACGACGACCAAAAAAAAAAAATTCAGTTTTAGCGGTACTATCCAAAAATAATAATTTTTCAATGTGTTTCCCTGTTAAACACTTCTATAATAAAAATTAAAATACAGTGGTAGAAACCATTCGATTGTAAACAAGAACAAATGGACGTAAATGTTCTTCCAACCTAACTAATCATCGCGTACGAGGACCGAGTATCGATACGAGTATTTTTGACCGATACCTACTTGGTACTCGTTTCCAAAGTATCGATTCTAAAAGTACTTGGTATCGAAAGAAAAGTATCGAGTAAGTACTTGTATTTACTCGTATCGTTTCATCCCTAGCTGCAGATCAAGTTGCTAATATAGTTAAAATTATAAAATTTCAACTTTCTAAGTTCTTTTTGAGTTATGGCAGATATATACATACGAACAGGGATGGGTAAAATCCTTTAAAAAGCTATCTAATCCGGAGATCTGATCCGCTAATCCGATCCGATTTAGAAAAGGGATCGCTGTAACAGTGGAAGGGATCGATGGTCCGGAAATCCGATATAGTTTCTAATAAAATTGCCAAATTATTCCTTCGACCGATTTTTTTTTTTTTTTTTTTTTAATGAAAGATATATAAAAAGTTTTAAAGGATTGGCAATCGTTTTGAAAAGGATCGCTAATTCTTAGATCCATAGAGCAAAAATGATTTTGATCCAGATCCAAGATCCTCTCCAAAAAATGGACTTTGATTCAGATCGTAAAATCTTGGATAGGATCGGATCCTCGGAATTAAATCCCAATCTATCCTGCCTATCTCTGCATACTAACGTATAGACGTCACGAAAAAACTAGTCAAAATTGGCATGGTCATAAGTTAAAAGCGGTACGTACAGACATCATGACGAAACGAGTCAAAATGGATTCAAGGATGGTCAAAATGGATATTTTAATTAGAATCCTGGAAAATTTTTCCCCTTGCGACAAACTATGGGAATAGAGAAAAAAAAATTTAAAATAAACTTTTCTACTTGTTTACATTTCTTGGCTTTTTTACTTTTTACTTTCTCTTACCTATGTATATATGTAATATATATAGAGAGAGAAAGTATTGGATTCATGTCAAAAATTCGATGTCGAGATTTTGATGGATCTTCACGTTTTGAGGTCCCCTGAATCCAAAAAAGTGGTTTTCGCGACATGGTCTGTCTGTGTGTGTGTGTGTGTGTGTGTGTGGGTGGGTGTGTGTTCAATTTTAAGCATGAAGGAATTGAGCTATGAGGCTGAAATTTTATATTTAAGTTAAACACCCCCCGGGACCGGAAAAATAAGCTTTTACTCAAAATCGGCCAAAGTGTACTAGTACTTTACTGATGTACTTTTTCAGTTTTTTTCGATTTTCTCAAAATTTGCTCCAACGATTTTTTTTTAAATTCAAAAATCAATTATTTTTTAGATTCTCTTTAAAATGTATATTCTCATTTTGTGATTGAAATCTTCTGAAGACCACTTTACTCTTGTATTTCATAGGGAAGATATGAGAAATGGTTGCCATGGTAACAAAATATAAATATTTTCCCATACTTATAAATTTTACATCTGAATTCATATGTTCCGTACTGTCGGGAACTAAATATATGTCGACACAAAAAATCTGGTGTGACAAGCACTTACCTTCGGTAACTCGAAAGTTGTGTGCTGTGCGCCAGTCACACCAGATTTTTTTAAATAGGCTTCACTTTTTGACATCTAGGTTAAGTATAGAGAGATCTGTCCAAGTGCAAACATCCCTAGAGAATTTCACAATTACAAGATAATAGACAAAGAAAAAATTAACAAAGCCATTCACATAAACTGGTTAATAATATAGACCTATAACTAAACCACTAGTGTCATTTATGAGCACTAGATGGAAGGAGAATAATTAAACACAAACCACTAATGCCCAATCGCACCGCACAATTTAAGTATGACTTAAAATTAAGTATCAACAACCTGGCAACGTTGTAAATTTTAGTGATATTCTGGTGATTTATTTTTAATTTAATAATTTTTTCTTTTTAATAATCATAAACTAAATTAAATACATATTGTTTATAAATATTAATTTCAGAAAAATGAGAAAATCAGAAACAAAATATTAATTTTCATGATTTTTGATTAATTAATAGCAATTTTATATATAGGCTACTATATATAAATATTAATAACGATCTGTCACTCTATAACAGTGTTTTTCAATCTGTGGGTCGGGACCCCTAGGGGGTGGCGAAGCCCTACACCGAGGTAGACGGCAAAAGGAAAAAGGCAAAGTTCTACACGATAATAAAAACATAATTTCATGGAGAAGGGAAATAGGTACCAAAATAGAGAAAATCATATAACTTACATAGTCTTTTGATTTACAATCTTTTTGTCGGTCATGAACCAAGAGAATCGCCAGAATTTTTCAACCTGTAAATTCAAAGATTGAAAAACACAGCTCTACTAATATAAGACTGGAAAATTTCGTTTCAAAATTCCAACGGGAAGTTGGTCAGAGCGTGACAGACGGATGGACCGACAGGCCCTCTCTAATATAATATAGATCATCCTCAAAAATATAGTTCATATTGTTCATGTTTTTTATAAGAAAAATCGAAATCGAATCCAAAAAATGTGTTATTATTATTAGTTGAACCAATATTATCAATATTGTTTAATAAGTCAATACTAAGCCGTAATCGAGGGCTTGAAATATTTAGGGTTAAATTATGAAATTATAAATTTCATTGTCATCCATTGTAACCGCTCGTTATTAAGATCTTACGTTCTCTGATTGAAAATAAAATAATGTTTTCAAGACTTAAAATATAGCAGTGAATAAAGTGTCCGGACTTTAATATATATTTTATTAATAAATCAACAGTATCGTTTAAGTCGTTATAATATTAAATCACAAATAAATCAGCAGAATATCACTTAAAATTTACAACGTTGCCATGTTGCTGATACTTTATTTTAAGTTATACTTAAATTGTGCGGGTGCGATTGGGCATAAGAGATTAGATGATAATTCATTGACCGACAGACACAATCACTGATACTAATGGAAACTCATCTGGAGCAACGTAACTAATAATGGGCTTTTTATATACTAAGAGAGAGAGAGAGGGAGAGAAATTTGTTTCTCTCCCATTAGAAAATACAACAAAAACCTTTTTCTCTGATTATATTATCTTTTTCTCTTTTTGTATGTGTTGATAAACATTTTTTTATCTACGAAAGTTGGAAAAATATAATTTTTTTGTTGGTATATTTTAAAGAATTTATATTTTTTCTAGTGATGTCAACATCAAAAAACTCTTTAAAAGAGAATTTTTGTTATTTTTTTTTACGCGAAGCCCGCTTGTGGCGGACCCTTGCCTTTTTCTTTTCTATTTTGGTACTTTTTTTAAATATTTCGCTTCAAAAGGCTATGGAGATATTAATTAATTATAGGCCGATATTATGTATATTTCTTATGATAAATTAATTAACAATTTTTTTTCATTTGAATAATTAAATTTTTTAAGTGGAACTTTTATTTGATGACCTCAATTTTTTTCGTTCTTCTATCAGCATGTCGCGTTACAAACCGTCACGTCAAAAAAAAAAAATGAGTTTATGAGATTTAAGTAAGAAAATGCTTTGTGCATTACACTATAATCTTTAATTATTCAATAATATCCATGTAGGATTATTTATTAACATATTTTGAAATGAAAATCTTAATAAAGGAGCCCCTCTGAGAAAAAAATTTGGTGTGACTGGTCGCACAGCAGACCTTCGATAATCAAAAGTTGTGTTCTATGCTTCTTACACCAGATTTTTTCAAGATGTAAAATTTATAAGTATGGGAAAATATTTATAATTGTTACCATAGCACCTAACTTTTTTTTTTTTTTTTTTTTTTAAAAAAACATTCACACTTTTTCTCATTCACACTCACACTCACACACACATTCATACAGTCTTTTTCGGCAACTCAGGCCATATAAGACTTTTTACGATATCCGTTATTAATAAATATACATATATGGGGTCCAGGTTCTTATTTAAGCCATTTGGTATCCAATTGGCTTAAATAAAATCATCGGACTGCCTGGGGTCCGAACCCGCGACGTTTGGTATATGAGGTTAGCACGCTAACCTCTACGCCATGCCCCGAGGGCTAGCACCTAACTTAAATATAAAATTTCAACTTCCTAGCAAGGTCTTTAAATACACAGATAGGCCAGAAACTAGTAAACAAACAATTTTCAGGTCACAGTTTTTGATTGGTCCAGGCAGCGGCGTAACCAGCCTTTGAGGGCGGGGGGGGGGCGAAGCTTAACTAGGGCGCCGATTTTCCAGGGAGCTCCGCCCCCTGGACCCCTTGCTCGCCTTCGGCGAGATTCCGCCTTCGGCGGGCAAATTTCTTGCATCCTGTAATTTCCTCATCGAATTTGTTTATATTTACATGTTTTTTAATGACACCTGTATGATTTTGTTTTGATTTTTCTTTGCTTTTAAGAAAAATGTCGTTTTCTTCTGTGATTATTTCAAAAACTATTCAGTTTTAGGAAAAATATCAAAGAATAAAAACTTTTTCAAATTGAGTATTTTATCATAATATGACAAAGAAATTGAAAATTTCGAAATTTCTGAAAAAACTTATTAGGTAAAGTACTACTTCCAAGTGACGTATTTACTCCAAAAGTTGATAGATATCTACAATTTTAGTGTAAGGAGCATATACCAAATTTCATCTATCTAGCTGCTTTGGTTTTTAAGCAATCGTGTTCACACACACACACCCAGACGTAATTCCAATAGAATATACGAGAAAGTCTCGGGGAAGTCATTCCCCATGTTTTTTTTTAACACACACTTTTTTCCCATTCACACTCACACACACATGCACACAGTCTTTTCGGCAACTTAGGCCATATAAGACTTTGACTTTGACATTTGGTATTCAAATGGCTTAAATAAAATCATCGAACTGCCTGGGATCCGAACCCCCGATTAGAGCCCTGCACGGGTACGGGTTGGCCCGTTACCCGCCCGGGGCCGGGCGGGCTTTAGAGGCCATGAAAAAATTACGGGCGGGTAGCAAGTCTATATAAACGGGTTCGGGCGGACGGGCATGCAAATGAAATTTTATTTAAAAATTGCTAGACATTCGTTCATTCATTCACTAAATCTCGGGCGGGAATGGGCGGGTTTGAAAAAATTCCGGGCGAGCTCGGGCGGGCCTGAAGAATGGTAAAAGCCCTTTCATTTTGAGAAGATCGAAAAAAATGAAAAACTACAAAAAACAGTAAAATACTAGTATTTTTTGGCCGATTTTGATTAAAAGCTTATTTTCACGGTCCCGGGGGGTGTTTAAATTAAATATAACATTTCAGTCTCATAGCTAAATTCCTTCATGCTTAAAAAAAATTTTGAATTTCAAAAAATTAAATATTAAGTTTTATACGAATCCTGAGTAAAACTCCACAGCCTTAAAACATCAAATTAAGGCTTATACATGTATATTGCAAAATAAAAAAAATTTTAATTATAATGCCTCTATATGCGTTATTTATTATTTTTGGAATTAAATTCATTTAAAATAGTAGAATTCAAGTTGTAATATAATTTTAAAAGAAAACAATCAATTTTTTAAGACAATCGATGAAAAGAATATGATAAAATCACATTCGCTGGGCTATATCTTAGAGGCCGTAGGGCGCCTATGCCGGTTTCGGGGGGCGCCAAGGTCTCGATGCGCCTGGGGCGGGGGGGGGGGCTCGAGCCCCCCTGGTTACGCCACTGTCATCAGTGTAGTCAAGATAATCATAGATATTCAAATATATTCTTTCAAATTATCGATTATATATTTTTGGATTTGAAATTTTTTTTTCTTTTTTCTTTTAATACACACATACTTCTATCTTTTAATTAGAATAAAAAATAATTATTAACGAATAATATTGGCGGGATCCCTGGCGGTTTAAGCTGGCTTTGACCAATCAGAAGCCGAGAAAATTGTTACGTCACTCAACAAGCGGTATTTGATCTCATGTTCACATGTCGTTTATTAGTTGTTTTTGAGAAATAGAGTAGTGTTAACATCGTATTAGTGTTTTTGTGTATATCTAGAAATCATCCCTTCATTTCATCTATAATTCTTTAAAAGTAAGTAAAATTAATATTATTTTTTTATTTGCACCATCTATATTTATAAAAATCTGGTGTCAGTGGTCGCACAGGACACAACTTTCTCTTACCTTCGGTTCATCATAGAATTGATTAGTTCACCCGATTCACACCAGGATGGCGCCACCGAACGGTCGTTTATTAGACTATGTTTAATTAAAATAAAAATATTTGCACAAATAGAATAAAAGGCGGTTCTTAAAAACTTTTTCTGTTTTCTTTCTCCGGGTCCATATCGAAATTAGCGGTATCGCTGTTCCGTATTTTATTTTTGATTTAAATTGATTTTAGAGGTCGCTACCAGATAGCGCCATCTTAAAATAGGTTCACGAGTTCTCCGCGAGATGGCAATAGTATACAGAGGATGGAGCAAGGTTCTTAGAATTAACAAGGCTGGCCCATTCTGCTCGGGAGAGTTCGTTTTTTTTCGGCTCCTTGAGCTCTGACGTACATGGAGTCTCCTTACTATTGCTTGCTAATGGGACTATATACAATTCTTCATATTAAATCAAATATCTTTTAATTTACATTTAAACATCATTTATTTGATGTTAATTAAAGATAAATTAGATAAAAGGAATCCATAAAATACAGAAATGTGCAGAGGTTTATGTAAAAAAAAAATCGTTTAATCACAAAATGACGCTCGATCAGAATTATTTTAATTTTAATAAAGAAAAAAAAATATTAGGGAGAAAAATATAAATTTATTTAATTTTTGATATTTCACTTGAAATCAATTTAATTTATTGTGAAAAAATCTTAAATTTCAAGAAGATCGATTCTAGTTAAAATATCAAAACATAATGTTTATGTAAATTTCTCTGAAAGAGATTTTATTGCTTTTAAATGCCTGTTTTATTGCTTTTCTTGAAATTGCCATTAAAAGGAGGCGATTCCCTTTAGCTTGAATTTGACGTCATTTTCACAATCATTTGAATGAATTTCAACTGAAATATCAAAAAAAATGTGGATTAAATTAAATAACTCAATAAGGAAAGAACTCTCGATATTCAAATTTTATACTTAACCCTAGAACGCAAAACCAGGGCCTTTCAGGCCCGGTCACTCCGTTTTTTCTCAATAACTCTCAGAAAAAGCTTCTTATAAATTTCAAGTTTTTAGTATTCCTCCATTTATTCATAATAAAGGTATTTTTAAAGGGTTTTTCAAAAAAAAAAATTTTTTTATGCCTTATTTTTTCTTCGAACCACTTTACAAACACAAAGTCACAAGGAGGGCCTCCCAGGCCCTTGGGCTTTCTGGGTATTTAAACAGGGGGTTGCAACTCACAAGGTTTGACAGTTCTAAACAAAAAGTGACGTCACAACCAAAAAACCTCCAGATCTAGGTAAGCGCTAGTGTCGCTTCTGCTGTGATGGTGGGGGTAACAAATTCTCCAGTCGCCAATCTGTTCCGACCAGGTTAACTTAAAGCAATATACAAGCACCTAAGAAAAAGTTCTCCACGTGTTATAACATTTTCTTTCCGTTTGTTGATGAAAATATTTTTTACATTTTTTCATTTTATTGTTTTTATTTATTATATTTTTTTATATATTTATTAATTATTTTTTTCAGCTATATTTATTAACGATTTTTTTTTCAGCTTGTGTGATATTTATTTCTAATAAATTTTTTTTTTTAGTAACAATATTTTTCATATAATTTTTTTTTTTTGAGGTCTTTTGCACAATCAGTGACCATTTAAACCACGTCTCTATTTAATTCAATTCATCAATAGATTGGTATTATTTTGAATATATATCTCGATACAATTAGGATTTTTTTTTCCTACGTTTTTCTAGAGCAATGCCTTTCGTATGTTGTGTTCGCTCTTGCAAAAATACAAGCAAAGAAACTCGTTTGCATCGTTTTCCAAGGGATCCCGAGGTAAGAAAATAATAATTTGTTATTTTCTTTTACGAGTTTTTAATAGCAAATTTCAACCAACCACCTTATATTCCAGTTATGCAGAAAATGGATGGCTAAAATCCTATTAACGGCTGATTAACAACAAAGCATGGCAGACTTTTTGAATAAATTTTGTTCTCCTTATATAAAATAAAGTTATCTTTTTCAAAAAGCATAATAGATTAAATCCTGTCTTACCCATTTTTAATGATAAAGACAATTCCAACAAATATTTCATCTTTTATATATATATATATATATTTTTTTTTTTAGTCGAATAAAATATATTTTGTTTTAAATAATTAAATTTTTTTCCATTATATACACCTTTTTCTTCTCCATATCTATCTCATCAAACATTACCATTGCCATAATATAAAAAGTATTTTATATAAATATATAATACAAAATAATCACATTCCTATATTTAAATACATTAAAAATTTCATTTTAATGTTAATTTAATTTAAAACATTCCTATATTTAAATATCATAATCCTCACAAATGTATCCGAACACTAAAGTTTTTGAATTTTCATTTTTTTTAATGATTAATTATTATTGGTTGTGTAAACAATGTATTTAAAAAACGAATTGAATTTTTTATAAGAAACCAATAATAATAATAATCATAATAAAAAAATTGAAGATTCAAAACCTTCACTGCTCAGGTACATTTGTAGAGCAACACGAAATAGTATTATTATTATTATTATTAGTAGTAGTAGTAGTAGTAGCAGCAGGAAGAGAATTTTCAAACCAAGCGCCCATTTAAAGCCACGCCCCTGGAGGTAAAATTCTGAGAATCAGCCAGGCAGCACATAACTGTCAAAACCCCCTTATTGCATATCTATATTATCTATGGTATTTAAAACACTTTGAATGACAACCTATTATGTATTATGTATTTAAATATTTAAAATTGTCATGTTCTTTTTTAAATAATAAAATAAATATTGTCAAATTCTTTATTAATTTTGAAAAAATCAAGAAAACTGTCAGTTTCATCTCGACTTTCGGATCTCAAAGCTTCTCTATATTTTTGAGATTATATCTTCTGATAACATTCAAGAATGCTTTTACTTTCTCTTAACTATATATGTAATTATATAGAAAGTATTGTATTCATGTCAAAAATTCAATGTCGAGATTTTGATGGATATACACGTTTTGAGGTCCCCTGAGTTCAAAAAAGTTGTTTTTGCAACATGGTCTGTTTGTGAACAAAATATCTAAAGAATGAAAAGAGCTAGGAGATTGAAATGTTATCGAAGATAAAGACAGTATTCTTAAAAAAAAAATAAATAAAATAAAATACAGTATAGAGGATCACATTACTGAAGAAAATAATGAAAATTCAAGCAATGAAGATATTGATCAAAAAAAAAATATTTATATTCTTTACGGAAATTTTCACCTGACTCATAATTTCTGTTTCAATACTCCATTTTTTATTGGAAAAGATACTTTAGAAAAGATAAAAAATGTATTCCAGCTGAATTTTTACCTATTAGAAAAAAAAAACCACTTTTTCGATTTACTCTCAAATTTGCGCTTGTCTCTTATGTGCCTAAAAAAGGAAGTATATTTTACTCTTGTCGAGTATATATCATTCAGACAATATTGGTATTGTTTATGAATATGCCCAAAAACCAGAAATTATTATTTATTATAATCAATCGAAAGGAGCAGTAGATATTTTGGATAAAATGACAAACACTCATACGGTAGTATAGCCTAGCTGCAAAAGAAAAACAAATCATTGGCTGATGGCCCTTTTTGAAAACTTTATTACGGTATGTGCAATTGCATCAATGATCATTTATTTTAATTTAAAACACAAATCTCATGTTAATTTCCAAAAAAAACACCTCCGAAGAAAATTTTTTGTTGAATTGAGCGAGGAATTAATTTGCGATCACGTAAAAATTTGTTTTTGCAACATGGCATAAGAGATCGATACAAGGACTACAGAAATCAATTAGAAGGGTAATTGAGGAAGTACCCCCTCAACGTCAAAATAAAATTTTGATCTTAAAAAACCTACAAGAAGAAGATGTTATTTGTGTCCAACTAAAATAAACAGAAAACAAAAATAACAAGTCTGCTGTAAAAGAAATATTTGAAGTGGTCATTGTACTAAAAAAATTATATGTAAAAGATGTTTTTAAAATAAAAACCTTAAAATTATGAATAAAATATTGATTAGTTATATATTTTTATAAATTTTAAAATAAATTAATGAACAAAAATTAATATAATTATTCAAAAATGTGTTGAAAAACCTATTAAACATATAGTGGGCCTGAGAGGCCCTCCTTGTGACTTTGCGTTTCCAAAAAAGCTTGTGCGTTCTAGGGTTAAGCCAAGTATCTAAGTTATTTCCCAAGCATGGGCAGGAATACCAAATACACTGTAGTTGCACTTTAAGGTGCTAATTTTGGGAGATTGCGGCCACAATTTTGAAGCTATCGACCTCAAATTTTTTTTAAATTAAAGCTATTTAAATTATCTACAACTTATAGAAGCCCTTTTTTTGATTTTCGAAAAAATAATTTTTTTTTTTAGATTAATCGCATTAAATAAAAGATATTTTAAAAAAATTCGCTCTATATCTTATAGATAATTAAATTACTAATCATTGTGTTAAAAAATAATTAATTTTTTGCCGTTAATTAATTAGCTGGAATCTTTCAAATGAAATTGAATCCCTATGGGAAAAACTAACGCCATCTCTTGCCGCCTAGAGTAACTCGGTAGTGAATCGTCTTCTAACGGCTTTTCGAGACGCGCACCTTAAAAAAAATTTATTTTTGAATGAATACTTTTCATTCGATACCGTCAATCAAATACTCAAATGAGTAAAGTATCGAAAATAAATGCTTGTAACCAGACACGTCTTTTTTTTTGTAATGGTATAAATAGAACTCAAATAAATATTGAAATTCTTCTTTCTTTTTATTAATACATAAATACAGTTTACATAATCTATATACAGATTAACACCATTTATTAAATATTCTTTTTTTTATTTTTATTTATTCATTTATTTATTTGGTGCTTATCACATAGCTCATTCATATATATATATATTTTTTTTATTATATATATAATTTGTAAACATTCAAATTATACGAGGGACACTTGATGGTCCCAAATTTTTATTGATTTAACTCAATTACAAAAACTTGTTGTTGTTGTTGTTGTTGTTTATAGACACTGAAATATATATATTTTAATTATAAATATATATATTATTTATATTTATATATGTTATATACATTGTGAAACAAGAAACAAAAAATGCTTTTGCCATAAATTTTAATAATACTATTCTAAATATTATATATAAAGATTAAAATATAATAATTCGTTATCTTTTCCATTATTATAAAGTGAAAATAAAATTCATAACATAACCTTTTTTCTGTCAATTGTTGTATTTGAAATGTAATACATTGATAAGTTCCGGGACCAGCCAACAGATGGCACCTCTAATAACAAATCCACACCATTCGCAGTTAGTACCAACCTTCCAATCACCTAAAATGTCAATATTTTTACTATTATTTGATATTATCAATGAAGAATCTTTAATAATTAGAAAGTTTTATTATCAGGCGACCAATGGTTCAGATTAGAGTTTGCAAAAAAATCGATTATTGGGCAAAAACTAGTTTGAAAAGATGGGATATCATATACTAAAAAAAAGTGTAAAATAATTTTCGCTAGAAGAAAAAATGCCATTAATCGATTAATCGGAATAATTGATTCTTTTTCATAATCGAATATCGTTTTTTTTTTCCATAATCGAACACCTCTACTTCAGATAAAAAGACGTGCCTGAGGTCCCGTACCAAGCGAAAAAATCTTTGATTTGTCTACTATTCATTTGAAATGGGTGTCTAAATGGCCTCAGATGCCGTTTTTTCGGCCGTATATATTTTAACGATACTACTCAAATTATTATAAGGTCTTTTATTAGGCATCTGAGCCCATTTAGACACCCATTTCAAATGAATGGTAGCCAATTCAATTTTTTCGCCTGCGACTGGTTTCGAACTCTCGACTTTTTGGCACCTGAAGCTAATGCTCTACCTCTCAGTTCTAGTGACAATCTCACAAATTCATACAATCGTGGGGATTGTCCCGGCAAACATAAGCATGGCAGTGGCGTAATTAACATCCAAGAGAGGAGGTGAATGGGAATCAAAGACGAATATTTTAGTTTAGTCATCTTTTATTAAATTAAATTAAATTAAAATTTATCTACCTGGTGCATGAGATTTTAATGGGAAGCAAAGAATAGATATGAGACTAATTTAATACAAAATAATAATAATAATATGTTCAATTTAAAATATCAACAATAGCCTCTAATTGAATGTGGAAAACACCTTCAGCGAGCTTTTTCTTTTATTCTGGCCAATCAGCTCTGGTCTGTGTCTCGTGACTTCCTTATTTTTAAATATGGCCGGCTGTCATTTTCGGGATTTTTTTGTTAAAACATCTTTAAAAGCCTTCGGCAGAAACTTTTGATTTTATGTTTAACGTATTCCTCGGAAGTAAATTGATAAAAACGTAATTTTTTTATTTTTTTACCTATTGCAGAGGTGGCTATATAATTCGATATGTGCGCGTTTCGTCGATTTCCTTATAGACTACATGTTAAATTTCAATTTTTTTTTTAAATTAATTACACGATAACACCGCGTCAGATCTGCTTCAAAATTTTATTTTATACTTATATGATAGTGATTAATAACATATTAAAAAATTAGCTTTTAATCTATTAAAGTGCTTTAATGTCCGAACAACCTTAACACTTTTTTCCACACTAATACGTGATTTAACACCGCTTCTGCACAGAGGATGGATATTTGCAAAATATAGTTTGAAGTGAAAAGTTTTTTTCTGTTTTATTTCTCGTTTCACATGCTGATTTTCGAGGCCACCCAACCGATTAACAGCAACGATTTTGCTCTTCTCTTGCCAGGCCTCCCAGCTTGTTTTTATTCCATACTAGCTGCAATGCACGCTGTGAGCGGAAGAGAAAATATTAACCCAAAAAAATGTCATATTTTTAGAATTATTATACCTCATTTTACTTAAAGGAGCATGCTATAAAAAAAGCAACGTAATTTTATTCTATTAAATTAAATTATATTCATATAATTATTAAAAAAAAAAATTGTTAGAAGCTGGATTCGAACTCTTAGTGTTCTGAATACCGATTCAGTCATGTGTAAGATCCAGGGTTCGATTCTAGGATATAGCGTTTTTTTTTTCTATACGTTATGAAATCTACAATCAATATTTTTACGCAAAAAAACAAAATTATAAAAATAATGTAAATTTTACACTAAAAAAAAAGACAATTTCAAATAATATAAACACAAACTAAGAAAAACACTTTAAAATATTGGAAAAGATAGTACATTTTTTTAGGATACTATTTTATTAAATTAAAAATAGCCTGGCTTAAATTTTTTTTTTTTTTTTTATTCTTAGATTCACACTATATATACATACACTTTCAAAGAGAATATATATATATACATCCAAATTAAAAAGTTTATAAAAAGAAAGGATGTTTTTATTTTTTACTTCTTCTATATTTGCCGCCGCGTTAGAAAAAAAAAAAAAAATTATTTTTATTTTTTTTATTTGATAGATCTATTCTAAATATAAATTTATTATTATTTTATTTTATTTTATTTTACAATAAATCTTATCACAATTTTATTTTATATATGATTAAATAAAAAATATAAGGCAAAGAATACTTAAAGTAGTGATCTTTTCTAAAAATATTTTTCTTTATTTATTTCTTAATATTAAAAAAAAAAAGAAATTATATGATATGTTCTCCTTAAGATGTTATGTTATCAATAAATTAACCTAATTTTGTTCTATGAAATTAAATTTCATCTATATAATTATAAAAAAAAAAATTGGCTGCATACAGGAATCGAACCCTGGGTTTCTGCTTATTGATTCCAGTCATCTGAACGATCCAGGGTTCAATTCCAGGGTGTAGCGTTCATTTTTTTCTGCTTGTTAGGAACTTACAATTAAACATTTTTATCTAAAAAGATATACAAACAAACATAGGGTGTTTGAAAATTACATAATAAATTAAATTCCGGCAATTAAGAAGTTAAAATTCTATCATCCAAACTTTCCAAACTTTTTTTTTAGAATAATATTACATATTAATTATTATAATAATATTTTATGAAATAAAATTTTTTTTTCATTTTTTTTTTGTTCTTTTAATTCGAGGTACAAAAGTAAAAATATATTACAATATTTATTTTTTTTCTTCCTCTTTCTCTATTATAAGATAATTCACTAAAAAAAGGAATTATATTCCATACAATAACTCTTAATTGTGGATTATTTATCACTAGAGGCCGAATTTTTAAGCATAAAATACCATCAAAAAAATTGAATAAAATTTTGTATGCTTTATTTTTACTTACAAGGGGAGTGCATAGCCTTCATGTCACCGATTTTAATTTTTTTATGTGTAGTATTTAATGAAAAACAAATTCTGTTAAAGCGAGAGAACGCACTTCTCAACCGTTCGTCTAAAAAAATAAATGTTAAAGATTTTGCCAGCATGCCGTAAGCCGTTGCTAACAATAACATTTACAAAAGTCACGGTGGGGTAGATCGGTAGCGTTCATTCTTTGCAAACACAAAATCTCAAGTTCGAATCTCGTCACTGGCAACTATTTTTTTTTTCTGTAATTTTTTTTGGGGTTTCTAAGAATATTTTTTAATATTAATAAACAATAAAAGGTTCTTTATAATTATTGGCTTTTTAATTTTCGTTTATTTATTTTCGCTCTTATATTTTTATCAAAAAAAATAAATTACATAAAAAAAAAATAGTTGCACACTGCGAGATTCGAACACGAGGTTTCGTTTTTGCATAGAATGAACGCTACCCATCGTGGCTTTTGTAAATGTTATTGTTAGCAACGGCTTAAGGCATGCTGGAAAAATCTCTCGCTTTAACAGAATTTGTTTTTCATTAAGTACTACACATAAAAAAAATTCGTTCAAATCGGTGAACATGAAGGTCTAATGCACTCCCCTTGTAAATAAAAAAAAATAGACTTATACAAAATTTTTATTCTATTTTTTTAATATTACTGTCTATCAACTAGCTCTATATTTCAAAATTTCGATAAAATATAAACCAATAAATAAATAAACATCAGGTTCCCTGATTCAAATGAGTTTCTTATATATTTCATATAAGATTTTATTTTTTTGGTTTATTGTCCAGTTATAGGAAATTATCTAAGCATGCTTTAGTTCTAATAATTTATTACTTGGAGTAAAAAA
>JAKCPI010023828.1:0-13361 GCA_023213315.1 Euborellia annulipes | reverse complement strand
TGATAATTTTTTTCATAATTAAGAAGAGCGAGGCCCACGGGGCGTGGTGTAGAGGTTAGCGTGCTAACCTCTTTCAATACCAAACGTCGCGGGTTCGGACCCCAGGCAGTCCGATGATGATTTTATTTAAGCCATCTGGATACCAGATGGCTTAAATAGAAATGCCTGAACCCCCATAATAGATAATATTATATTACAACGGTTATCGTCAAAGTTTTAAATGGCCTGAGTTGCCGAAAAGACTGTGTGAATGTGTGTGTGAATGTGAGTGTGAATGAGAAAAAAAGTGTGAATGTTTTTTTTACTAAAAAAAAGAAGAAGAAAGAGCGAGGGCCCGCCGCAGGCGCCCAGCCAGCTGGAGGGGGGTCCAGGGCGAAGCCCCTGTCCTAGACGCAAAGGCGGGCCACGCACAGTGGGCCAGAAAACCAATTTAGGGCGCCAAAATTCTGATTTTTGGTTTATAGGTGTTTTTTGAACCGCTGAGTCCATTTTTGAACTTATTTTTGCGAAAAAACCAAATGGGGTACCAGGGGGGGGGGGGGGGCAAAATTCAAAATTTTGGAATTTTTCGTGTTGGGTATCAAAATATATGTTTTTTGACGCGCAGAGTCAATTTTTTACAAATATTTTTGCGAAAAAACCAAATGGGGTACCAGGGGGAGGGGGGCAAATTTCAAAATTTTGGAATTTTTCGTGTCGGGTATCAAAATATATGTTTTTTGACGCGCTGAGTCTATTTTTACAAATATTTCTGCGAAAAAACCAAATGGGGTACTAGGGGGAGGGGGCAGATTTCAAAACTTTGGAATATTTCTTGTGGGGTATCAAAATATATGTTCTTTGAGGCGCTGAGTCCATTTTTGGCCACATTTTTGCAAAAAAAAATGTGACCAAAGAAGGGGAGCAAATCATTCATTTTGGAATTTTGTGGGGTGATTGAAATGCGTCTTTTTTTAAAGTGATTAGTTCATTTATTAGTCCGAGTCAGATTCCTCGGATGTGAGATGAAATACATCTGAGTCAGTATATTCTCCTGAACTGGGGGGAATTCCCAGCTGGCCTGGCATTGTCACAGTTTTTGACTTAAGGCACGTCCTGGTAATTTGGGAAATTCCCCATACACGCACATTTTCACTTTATATTACACTTTATATTACCATAAAATTACTTTTATTAATTCTATCTACAATATACTTTGTATGTAACTTATGTTTCTTAATTTTATCATTGATCTTATTATAATTATTTGTTAATTTGTGCGCATATGATGTAAGAAAACTAATTTTCTTTCTTTTGACTGTAAACTCACTCGCTCCTTTCTGTTATTGATTGTAGCCCTGATGATGGTCGTATATCTGACCGAAACGTCAGCTTGAAGTGATTATTAAACGAAATAAACCTAGCTGCAAACGCTCTTTTCTTTCTTCCTTATTACGAGATCTACTCAGCTATCCACCTCACTTTAACATTTTACTTATCTTTTTTTTTTTAAATTTTTTTCGCCCTGGCCGAAACCGTAACCGAAACCGAATATTCGGTCGGTTCTTAATCAAAATACAAAAAGGAATCAAATTATTAATTTAGCAAGTTATGTAACAGAATTTCAACAATAAAAATCATGATCGCAGGAAGAACTAGAATTTACACAATAGTAATCACTAATTTAGTGGTATAAATCACATTTTAAGGATTTGGGGCAAAAACGGGCAAAATGTACGAAATGTAGGTGATAGAACGGGCTTTAAGGAACAACTTTTATTTGAAAAGTTTTGGCGGGAAATGGAGGGACATTTTTGTAGCACTACATATAGCCAGTTCTAAGGGACAAAAAAGTACTTATTTCAACTGCAAATTTTCAAACTACCAATTAAATTATAGAAATGGACGAGCACAGATTCATATTCAGGATGAAAAATTCAATAGGACACCATGTTTATTAATTTCAAAACACTGGAACAAGTCACCCTAACACGCGCTTGAAAAACACATACAAATTCACAATGCAAATTGCTGTCAATAACCGCCACTTTATCGCGTCTTCAAAGCAACTAGATGTACTTCGGGCGAGTTGATATTTGCGGTACTAGAAGCCTTCAAGGTCATAGTACATCAGGTCATAGCTAGTTTGTCTCTCTGGTACATTTCGTTTTTTCGACTTTTGGCGCCCTAAATTGGTTTTCTGGCCCACTGTGCCACGGGTTCTCATAAATAAGAAAAGGCGAGGGTCCGCCGCAGGCGGGCCTCAGCCAGCTGGAGGTGTTCCAGGGGAGGCGAAGCCCCCCTGTCTAGACCCGAAGCCGCCGAAGGTGGGCGACGCGGCTAGTAAAAATATAATAAAATAAATTATTATTTTATTTTTCGATATACCATATAACACAGTTTCAACTCCTTACCATCCTCAGGTCAGCATAGAATCTATTTACAAATTTTTAATTTATATGATACTAGACGCAAAGCCCCGCCTTCGGCGGGGGCTTTCCGTCTAGCCAGGGGCTGCGCCCCCTGGACCCCACTGCTCGCCTACTCATATACATACGGGTACATACATTTTCCCTTTTCATTTTTATATATACAGATTATTTTAACAGTTAATTAATTATTCATGAACTTAAGATTTTTTGTGAATCATATCCTTTCCGGGACTCTCCCGGTACACAGACAAAAGATTTACGCCGATATTTTAGAATTCAAAATGTAAATAAATAAAAAATCGTAAACATGGGTAAATATTTATATTTTGTTACCTTGGCAACCCTTTCTCCTAATTTTTATTTTTTCTTATTTTAACGGTTAATTGCTCATTAACTTATTGTTATTTGTGAAACAAAACCTGTCCGGGACTCTCACAAACATACACAGAAAATTTCATCATAATTGGTTCAGTCGTTTAGGAGGAGTTCAGTCACATACACACGTACAGAAGAATTATATATATAAAGATACATGGGCGTAGCCAGAGGGGGCAGGGGGGTAATGCCCCCTGACTTGTCCTGAAAAATTTTTTTTAATGAGCTTATATAAGGAAAATAATTAATTATAATTATATTTAATAAATAATTAATAATCTATATTTATTTTAATTGCAAACCCTCCCCCCCTCTCGTCCTAACAAATGCCCCCCTAACAAGATGTTTAGCTACGTCCATGATGATATATGAAAATTTATTTATGGCTGAGTGGTAACTCTTATTGTTGCTTAGATAGATGCAATTTCGGTTCATACAAAAATAAATGATTAAATTTGCATATACCATTAGATGCAAATTTAATCATTTATTTTTGTATGAACCCAAATTGCATCTATCTAAGCAACAATAACAGTTTATGCCTACATCTTCCTAATCCTGAAAATTTATTTAATGTTATTGGGATCTTTAGCATTTCAATACGCTACCTGGTGGCTTAAAGTCGAACTAGCCATTGTAGGATAAACCTTCATATGTTTAACGTGATATAAGGGACAAGAACATTTAAACATCTGATATAATTGTATTATTTAAAAAAAAAGTTATAACCCACGAGTAAACATTATTGTTAGATTAATAAATAATACATACATACACTAATATATTCACAAATATGAAATTTTCTCCTTATAAAAATAAAAGCAATGTGTATCTACTTTGTGTTTATGGGTGCAAAAAGTCATGCATCTAAGCATGAAACCAAGGGCGTCCGCAGGATTTTTTGCAGGGGGGGCAAGGATTTTTTGCAGGGGGGGGCAAGTCACTTCCAGATAAGTTAAAAAAAACGTATTTTGATATTAATAATGTTATACATCTCTTAGTATTTAAAGCTTTCTCACCGCGGCAAGGTGGATGTATACTGTGAAAGGTTTTTTTGTATTTTTTTTTTGTTTTATACATTTTTTTGTATCATTTTAATTTTCCAGGGGGGGGAAGTGCCTGGCTCCCCCCCCCTGCGGACGCCCATGCATGAAACAGTTCGATTTCATTCTTTTCCAAAAAAAAAAGACAGTATAGTGAAAATTATAAATAATTTTATTGTAGAAGAATCAATCTATCAGATTTAGAAGCCTTCTTTTTAATTTTTGCCTCTATCTTTTTCTTGTTTTCTCCAAAACAATTGTGCTCCAGCAAAGGCCTCTCATATCGTATTTTTTTAAGAGCTGATTTATGTGGTGCACTCCAAACACATTCACGTGATATTTTTTAAATCTTCTAAATTATTTTTGTAAGTACAAAAATAAAATTATTAATTTTATATTTAATTACCGGTATTAATTTTTTAGTTAATTTATCATTTAATTATCTTGTATTTATTATTACAATAAAATATTTCCAACACTTTTTGGCTAACATCATATCAGATATCATATATAGCGGTTACAGAATAAAAGTACAGCCCCAAATGTGCTTACAGGTACTTCCTAATCCAGCCTTATACGAGCATCCATCCCAATTGTTATTATTATTATGAAATTTGATCATTTATTTCATGAAATTCTTCTCGTAAACTTGTTGTTTGTAAACAGAAAGCAAGAATTTGGTCTGTCATTGAAACTGTCATTACTATTACTCACTTTAAAACATGAATAGGATCAATAATATTGTCTCCACAAATAAAATTTCTATTAGTAAGTGTGGCAGAAGAAAACCTACAAATTTCCTGTACCGTCACACCCATTTTTTATTTTTAATTAAACTTTTTGTCTCATAAAACACGAGTACTTGCGTATCAGCTCAGCCATTCAATCCTACAATCGCTAGTTCATTTTTCGCCACCAGGTGAAGCCACGCCTCTCCCATAGATCCCAATTGGGAAACTGAGAATTTCAATACGCTACCTGGTGGCTAAAATTCGAACTATCATTTATTCTGAGGTATGTCTTTGTGGCTGGAAGTATTATTAAGGAGTCAAAAAAAAAAAATCCAAGACATTGGCAGCCAAAATTATATCTTTTATTGTTGCCGTTCCAGGCTGACGTTTCGGCCACTGATCTAGGCCATCTTCAAAGCCGGAGGCGAGAATAAATGAAAATTACAATTTCAGCGACACACATTCGCATGAACGGAGCGCTCATAGGACAACGAAAAACTAATATATTCACAAATATGGAATTTTCTCCTCATAAAAATAAAACCAATGTGTATCTACTGTTGTGTTTACGGGTGCAAAAGGCATACATATAAGCAGGGCCGCAGACAGGGGGGGGGGCAGGGGGGCTATATCCCCGGGGCCCGGGTCCTCCGAGGGGGCCCGGCCCCATTGCGCTCCCACCTTAAAATTCTAATAAAAATTAAATTTCATGGTTAAATTAAAATAATTTTTAAAAAAATCATTTTCTTGAAATTTTTTTCCTCAGGGGGCCCGGGCCCTTTAAGCTCAAATCTTAAAATTTTTATTAAAAAAAAAATCATTTTCTTGAAATTTTTTTCCTCAGGGGCCCCGGGCCCTTTAAGAAAAATCATTTCTTGAAATTTTTTTCCTCAGGGCGCCCGGGCCCTTTAAGAAAAATCATTTCTTGAAATTTTTTTCCTCAGGGGCCCCGGGCCCTTTAAGAAAAATCATTTCTTGAAATTTTTTCCTCAGGGCGCCCGGGCCCTTTAAGCTCAAATCTTAAAATTTTTATTAAAAAAAAAATCATTTTCTTGAAATTTTTTCCTCAGGGGGCCCGGGCCCTTTAAGCTCAAATCTTAAAATTTTTATTAAAAAAAAAATCATTTTCTTGAAATTTTTTTCCTCAGGGGGCCCGGGCCCTTTAAGCTCAAATCTTAAAATTTCAACTAAAAAAATCATTTTCTTGAAATTTTTTTCTCAGGGGCCCCGGGCCCTTTAAGCTCATATCAAGTTTGATCTTTTCACGACTCAGGATAGCTAAAAATGCAGATTTCAGTGGTTAATTTTCAAAAAATTTTCCATACCCCAGATTCCTCCCTGAAATTCTCTGTCCGGATCTGGCCTCGATAAATTATTGTAACTCTTTGTTTAGGAAATTTTGAAAAATTTTTAAATAACTTTATTTAAATAAATATAGTAAGCTATGTATAACTATTTCAAAAGTTGTGTCAAAAACTGTGTAAAAAATTGTTGGTATGAAGGCTCAATAGCCTTTTATATACTAAAAAAAAAAACTAAGTTTTTTTTTTTTTTTTGGGGGGGCCCGTATTAGTAAGTAGCCCCGGGGCCCGTCAAGTCTGCCTGCGGCCCTGCATATAAGCATTAAACAGTTAGATTTCATTCTTTTCCAAAAAAATGACAGTTTAGTGAAAATCTATATATATAATAGCGGAGTGTCCGTCCGTCTGTCACGCTGTTTGACCAACAACTTCCCGTTGCAATTTTGAAACGAAATTTTACACTTTTATAGAGGTCGTTACGGAGAGTCCAGGAAAAATACTCGGGTCCAGAAATTCCTATAACTTTTTGAGTTATTAATTCCTAAAGTTACGATTTCTTCTCGAAATATGTTAAAAACTCCAAAATAGCCTCGGTAGATGAAAGGGCAAATAAAATAAAAAACACAAAGCAAAGTCCCAACTTTTTTGGGATTCACTTGTTTCTCAGAATAAATGTATTTATCTATTTATCTTGTCCTAATCTGGAAGAGAGAATGAGATGCCAAAAATAATTGATGTAACCTTGAGATGGGATTTGACTATATATTAATAGGTTTTAAGAGCGTTGCTATCAAACAATTGGAGTCTTTCGTTGAGTGCGTTTTAACTTCACTAAAAAAATGTCTGTCAATTATAATTATCTTTTCCTTTTTGGCTTTATAATTTTCCTTTTGTATAAATTTTTAACAAAAAATTATGATTATTTTAAAGTACGCGGAATTCCGTTCGACACCCCTTTGCCCCTTTTTGGGAGTGTCTGGAGACTTGTCTTTCGACAGATGGATTTGTACCAGTTTACTAAAAGGTAATTTTAGCATTTTATTAGTAGCCACGCCACCCGCTTTCGGTGCATCTAGTCTTAGGGTGCAGGCAGGGGGCCATAGGGGGGGCGGATATTTGCCCCTCTTTTGAAAGAAAATAGTAAATTTTGAGCTTGGGCTCGACATACAAAGCAAACTCGCACTCTCTAAATAGGTACCCAACGTCGGGGAGCCCAGGCCAGCTGGCGGGGAGTCCCCCTGGCTAGACGCGAGGATAAATAAATAAGTTTTTTATTATCTTTCAATTACAATTACAATATGCGCTCGAGGCCATTTTTCCGACTTTTATCCTGCGCTGATGTGTGTTGGCCTCTGCTCTGCATTTGTCCATTTTCATCTTTCAGAGAAAAATTGCAAAAAAAAAAAAAAAAACTCGGTTCTTTTTAGAAAATAAAATTAATGAATAATAATAATATAATAATAATAATAATAGAATAAATACAGTATTAACGTGAAAAAAAAATATCGCATAATTTTTCTCATCCGTTCAATCAAAATGAGGTCTATGATTGATTGATTAATTGTTCTGGGGCTTCTCTTTGCACTGCGACCTTCTAGATCAGATCTATTGTGCTCCCCCGATCTAGGAATGGTTCGAATTCGGGTGATGTTTTACCCCTGAATTCCTATGTCCATCCCTCAGGCCCTAAGTGCCTGGAATTGGAGGGGATGTGTACTCCCTTTTGCTCCAGCAGAGACGTTCGACTTTGGTTGAATTTTTTCGGCAAGTTGGATTCGAACTCGAGTGACATTTTACCTCGAATTACTAAGCCTCAGCTTATCCGATAAGCCACGCTCGCCTCCAAAATGAGGTCTAATCCGGCATTCTTAGCTTTTTTATTTCAAGTCCTGCAGATTTCATTTATTAGCGGGTTCTTATGGTTTGAGCATTTGATCTTGAACCTTGTGGATATTTTTTCTAAGTTCCCCATCAACGGTTCATCTCCGAGTCCTACCTCGATAACACGAGGATAAAAAAATAAATAGAAAATTTAATTATATATCAATTTTTATTATTTTTCATTTGAGAGATTTAATTAATTTAATTAATTGGCTTTAATTATTCAAACTAGGAGGGAGTCAAAAAGCATGTCAATTTTTGTTTCAGACAATATGAATTAGCCAAAGAGAAAGGCTTCAGTGGGATCTTCGAGATGAGTCGACCAATTCTTGTCTTGGGAGACGTTGAACTTGTCAAAAAAGTTGTAATCAAAGATTTTGATCATTTCATTGATCATCGATCACTAACACACGAAAAAGATATTCTATCACAAAATTTAATCAATAAGAAAGGTGAGTATTTAGTAAAAAAAAAATTAACATTTAAAATTTAGTTTTAAGGTTAGCGGATCAGATAAATAAAAACAAGATCAATTTTTATCATATTTTGTTTTATTTGATCGCCGACATTTCGGTCGCTAGTCGCGTCCTTCCTCAGGACCTATGATCGATACATAAAAAAAATTATAATAAATTAATAGGAAAGTCAGCCCCTGGTGCATCGTGCACACGGTAACGCACCAAAACCAATAACCGGTATCTGGCTCTAGAGCCAACAACCGGGTTCCAATTTTGGGAGTGAGAGGCCCTTCACCTTTCTACTCTCCAGTCCCTCTCGGGACTGCTACAGTTCTCTAAGAAAAAAAAAATAAAAATTTATTTATATAACAATTTTTATAATTTTTCATTTGAGAGATTTGATTATATAATTATTTTAATTAATTGACTTTGATTTTCAAAATGTCCCAATGCTTTTCAATGGGGAAATTTTCAAAAAATTTTTGAGCCACCTCAAAATGAAAATTTACGGACCTAACTATTTTTCCTGTACTCTCCCCGGGACAGACAGACGGACATAAGCGAACTATATGTAAAGATTTATATTTATAAATATAATTTTTTTTTTTTTTTTTTGTTAAATAATAAGGTATAAATTTGATGATATTTTTTTTAGGTCAAGAATGGAAGGATTTAAGATCGGTAATGAGCCCCGTATTTACGTCAAGTAAATTGCGTATTATGTTCGAATTGATCGATAAATGTGCACAGAATGTCGATGCATATCTTCAAAAGGAATATAAAAAGGAAGCAGCAAAGGCATCTGATCCTAAAAGTTTGTACCTTTTACGTATCTCATTATTTAAGAGATATTAATTAGACTTTTATTACAATTTTATATATTTTAATAATTGAGGGATTTGAAGAATTAAAATTTAATATTTATATGATTAATTATAGAAAAATAATTGTGAGATTTCATTTCATCTTTTCCTTTAAAACGCATTAACTCCGAAACTACTTGACGGATTTTAGTAGGATTTTTTTTAAATGTATAGAAAATTTTACGATGGGTGTTTTAGGCTAAGTTTTTTATTATTATTTTTTTTTTTTTAGATCACTTAATGGAGATTGAGATGAAGAGATTTTTCACTCGTTTTACAAATGATGCAATTGCTACGTCAGCATTTGGAATTGAAGTTGATTCACTGACAAATCCTGACAATGAATTCTTTACTATGTGCAAAGATCTTACGGATTTAGTTTCAGGATTCAGATGGTTGAAAAGCATTTTCAATCAAATCTCCTTCAAATTATTTGCGGTTTGTATTTTTTTTGTAATACAAAGTAGCTATGTTTCTTCTCCTCGCTTGACTTTTATAGAAAAATTCCCTACCCGGCCACTTTACAAACTGTAAGAAAATGTTCAAAATTTAATAGAAATTATTTTCGTTATTTAGCTCATTTTCCCCGAGGGTTTATGTAGTGCAAAGGCTATAAATTTCTTTAAAAATACCGTCCAAGAAAATATCGACTATCGACGTAAAGAAAACATCGTCAGGCCAGATATCATTCAACTATTAATGGACACCAATAAACAAAAACTAGTAAATAACCCTACAAGTAAGTACAAATTAAATACCAATCCCCTCCCCCCCTCCAACCCTTGATTAATTTTGCAATAATTTTATTTTTTTAGAATTATCTGATGAAGATATCCAAGCGCAATCGATCATTTTCTTCTTTGCCGGCTTTGAGGGCATCGCTAACGCCCTTTCAATGCTTGCACATCTTTTAGCTGAATATCCAGATGTACAAAAGAAATTACAAAAAGAAATTGATGAAACTTTAGTGAAATATGATAATAAAATCACTTATGATATTATCATGAAAAATATGCCATATATTGAGATGGTTTTCAATGGTAAGTAATAATTTCTATTAAGCCTCATTTTATATTGAACTCAACTCTAGAATACATTCAGAGAAACAATTAAAGATGATGAAGAGTATGGCTTTTTAACTTAATAAGTAAGGATAGTTGACGGCAGCCAGGAAAAATTAAATTGGATAAAAATAGAATCAATTTTTATATTTATTTGATTGCCAACGTTTCAGACGCCAGTCGCGTCCTTGCTCAAGCCAGACATCTTGGAATATTGCAGTAATATTGCCAATATTGCAGTTCAAACAGCAACATTGCATCAATATTCCTATAATGTTGCAAAGAGGCGTACATAGGAATATTGCAGCAACAACGCATCAACATTGCTGCAATATTCCTATGTCCGCCTCTTTGTAACATTACAGGAATATTTTGACAATAATGATGCAATGTTGCCAATATTTTGCAAGATTTGCAATATTCCTGCATCAATGACTTTAAGCCTCTTGCAGTCAATTTCCATTTAATTATAGATAAATAAAGAACACTAGGTTAAGTTTCAAAGGGTTTTTATTTTTAGGAATATGCGCATTTCGACGTTAACACGTCATCTTCAGAGCTTTGACCCAAACCATTGCAGATGGCAGCATTGTAATTTATTTTACTAAATATATATACATATATGCTTAAATTAATATCGATTTAAGCATAAATTAGATAGTTAATAAATGTAATAGTTTGTGTCAAAGCTCTGAAAATGATGTATTAACCTAACGTTGAAATGCGCATAAGCTAAAAATAAAAACCTTTTGAAACTTATGTTGTTATTAAATTGAAGAATGTTACAACTAGTGACAAAGATCAATGAGATTTTTTAATTTAATAAAAAAAGACAAGGTTCAAAAAAGGTGATTCCTGTCCACAAAAGTGGAGACAAATCTAATATTAAGAACTACAGACCAATTGCTTTACTCTCTGGTTTTAGCAAGTTGTTTGAAAAAATTATCCATACCACCATATATCATCAGGTTAGACAGCAAATAACGCCATTTCAACATGGATTCATGAAGGGTAGGTCCACTGTAACTAATCTTGCTCAGTTTACCCACTCAGTTTCTACAGTGCTGGAATCCCATGGCCAATTGGACTGTATTTATACAGATTTCTCTAAGGCGTTTGACAAGATTGACCCTGGGATACTATTAAGAAAACTCGAATCCTTTTCCTTTTCCATCTCTCTCCTTTCCTTGATCAAATCCTATCTCTTCAAGCGGCAGTTCTTCGTGCAGTTCAATGGTCATAAGTCCTCTCTATGCATGGCTGAATCCGGAGTTACCCAGGGCTCTACACTGGGACCATTACTGTTTTTATTATTTATCAATGACATTGTAGAGGTATTAGGTTGTCAGAAACTTCTGTTTGCTGATGACTTAAAAAATCTTTTATCCGATTGTGAACTTAAAGGATTGTCATTTGCTTCAGGAGAGTCTCGGTGGACTATGGGCCTGGTGTGTAGACAACAAATTAGACCTTAATTTAAGTAAATGTAAAACTATGACATTCTCATATAAACTAACACCTATTATATTTGATTATAAATTAAATAATGTCACTATAGCTCGTGTTACTGAGGCTCGTGATCTCGGCGTGATATTCGATACACGATTAACTTTTGTATCTCATATTGACGGCATGTGTAGCGATGCACACAGGATGCTTGGTTTCATAATCAGAAATACCCGGGATTTTTCCCAATTGTATACCATCATCGTGTTGAATCGCGCATATGTTGTCTCCAAACTCGAATATTGCGCTGTGGTCTGGAGTCCGATACATCAGGTCCATGTCAATAAAATCGAAGGAGTCAATAGAAAATTCTCCAAATATCTCTTTTATAAACAGCATGGAAATTATCCTGCTGATGACTCTTTCGATTATCTTTCTCTCCTGGGGGAACATGGTCTTAGTTGTCTTGGGGGAGCGAAGGGAAGCCATGCATATTTTACATCTTTCAAGGCTTGTACGTGGGAATGTCGATGATCCTATTTCCCTATCCCTTAGCAACTTCCATACCCCTTTGAGGACCACTAGGAGCTGTGATCTGTTCTATCTCCCACATTCTCAAAATACATTTTACAAGATCCCCAATTTATAGAATGTGTGAGTTATATAATCACACCTATTCGGAGATTGAAGTCTTCTTCGAACCACCAAGGGTACTCAAGGATCTGGTCCCTCTTAAGCCTGTCTCTCTTAATTAGAGTAATGAAATTTTGATATTGTAATTGAATGAATGTAATGGATGGGTTGAATCTTGTTTTAATACATTTGTTTGTACCCCACCCTATAATTGGCTTAGGCTGTTGGGTGATTAAGGAAATAAATAAATAAAAGGTCCAAATTGAGATCGTTAAAACGTTTTGAACTAACTTGAGAGAGATAGTAGCTTCAAATGCCCTCTTTTTCTTTCTTTTTACAGAAGCGCAACGTCTTTATCCTCAAGGCGCTTTTCTTGAACGTGTTTGTGTCAAATCTTACACATTTCCCGCTGAAAAAAATCGTCCGAAACACACAATCAATCCCGGAGAACAAATTTGGGTTCCAGTTACTGGATTCCATTATGATCCCGAATATTTCCCAGAACCGGAGAAATTTATTCCAGAACGATTCAGTGAAGAAAATAAACATCAAGTTGATCCAATTGCTTATGTACCATTTGGCCTGGGACCGAGAGTTTGTATTGGTAAACAAATTTATTTTTTATTTTTTTAAATTCTAATACAAGAGAATTTATTTTATTTCTTTCTTTTTTTCCAGCTAATCGATTCGCTAAAATGGAAGCAAAAATTGCGATTTTTTATTTATTAAAAAATTTTGAAATCACATTCACAAAAAAGACAATAAACCCTTTGAAATTCACAGCGAAAGGTATAAGTGTGTTCAACCCTAATGGCTATTGGTTAGGTCTCAAACCAAGAAAACCTTTAAGTGTCTAAAACTTTGGAGACTGTGTAGCACAAGTGGCATACAAATGTAAAAATGGAGACATGAGAGAGAAGACAAGACAATAACAACCTCATAGACAAGACCTAAGAGAATGTCCTGAATGCTGTGCGTTCGGAATCTCTTGAAGAATTCGATAATATTAGAAAGATTAAAAAAAAACACCATCCACCAAAAAATTGTCATCATGAACGTTAATTATTAAAATAATTTTTGTAAATAAACTATTTTTCATTTTAAGACATTTTTTATTTTCGGCATCTTAGGCCATATAATATATGGACGATGTTATCC
>JAKCPI010023827.1:0-16072 GCA_023213315.1 Euborellia annulipes | reverse complement strand
AAAATAAAATGAAAATGAATGAATAAAATTTTTTATGACAACTCTTAATTAACCTGGGCTGAATATTGCAGGGTTAGAAATTTTTTAGAATGACTGATAACCTGGCCTTTTCTTCTTTTTCAGAATAAAAAATAAAAAATCTTATAGGTACTTGGATGAATAATGGGGTTATCATAAAAACGTAATTTATGTATATTTTGTGCTGATGTTTTTTTATCTCTTTTTAAACCAACATCTACTTATGACCTTATTTCCTTCCGTCCGGGATAAAACGACATGAGGATACAAGTAAAGCAAATGTCATTTTACTAATTAACTTTTTTAAGATTTACTATTAGTTCCAATATTAGAACATACGCTTTTTTTCAATTCTCAGTATTTTACTTTGTCAACAATATAATTGAGTATTATGGAGTCTTTAAAAACCTAGGAGGGGGGGAGGAGGCACAGTTGCATAAATGTGTAGTTTTGAGAAGGATTAATAAAATTGATTATGCTTACTATGCCTAATAAGTAGACTATACAAAAATTAAATATAATGATAATTTTTAATTAAAATTTTTTTTTTTTTAATTTCAGTTTTTTTCAACATTGAATGACATTTAGAACTCGTCCCTATTTATTTAAATTGATTGGTAGCCAATTCGAATTTAAATAAATTTTTGTCGCTTGGAACGGGATGCGATCCCGGCGACCCTTGGTAACAAATGGCCTGCATGCAATCAATACACCAAGGCTCGGGGTCAAAAAAAATCATTTGTTTCTCAAGAAAAGTTTTTACTTTCCTAATTACCTATATTAATATAAGAGAGAAAGTATTCATGTCAAAAATTCGATGTCGAGATTTTGATGGATCTTCACCTTCGAGGTCCACTGAATTCAAAAAAGTCTTTCGCGAGATGGTCTGTCTGAGTTTTGTCTGTGAACAAAATATCTCAAGAAACAAAGTAGCTATAGTTGTTGTAATTCTATATTTAAGGACCATTTAGGCAACTTCATGAGACGTAACTGGAGAAGCTTTTTGAATAAAAGTACTAGTAAATTTAATAGTGCACTTTTTTCAGTTGTTTTCGATTTTCTCAAAATTCCATTTAACTATATTGATCATATGATAACGAAATATAAATAGCTTTTTCCCACACATAAATTTTACTCACCAAGGGTCGAGGGTTCGGACCCCGGCAATCCGATGATTTTATTTAAGCCATTTGGATACCAAATGGTTTAAATAAGAATGCCTGGGCCCCAATATATACCCGTATATTCATAGCAATAACGTTTTTTTTTTTTTTTTTTTTTTTTTTTTTTAACATTCACACTTTTTCTCATTCACACTCACACCTCACACACACATTCACACAGTCTTTTCGGCAACTCTGGCCATTTAAGACTTTATTCGAATCAACTCGTTGTAATTAATAAATGTATTTGGGGTTCAGGCATTTCTATTTAAGCCATCTGGTATCCAAATGGTTAATAACGGTTATGGTATATGGCCTAAGTTGCCGAAAAAGACTGTGTGAATGTGAGTGTAAATGGAAAAAAGTGAGTTAAAAAAAAAATTTACTCGAAAGGTACCGTACTGTCGGAAACTAAATTTTGACGAATTCTCTCTTTTTATCTCCGCGTTACCTTAAGGATCCAAGAATAATTCTTTTATAAATTAAAAAAAAAAACTTTTCTGATATTGAATTTTTCAATTGTGAGGGATTCACAGATTGCGTTCTGTTTATTTGCTAGAATTTCTTTCAGGTCTCTAGGTCCCATGGGTCTAATTGAATGCGAAAGAGCGGCCAGCTTACTTGGCCAATCCAATTGGCTGATGTAAGAGGGGCTTACACCTTACCTCCGCCACGTGTTCTGTTTGTGAAAATACATTGCAATAAAAAATTGCTGGTATGAGGTGGGGTCAAGAACAAAATATCATAACTTAAGTAAAAAAAATTGCGAGGAGTTGAATTTCCATTTTTTTCCTGAGAGAAATATTTTTATCGTAAGAAAAGAGATCGAATTTCGAAGTGACAAATCTATTTATCAGAATAAAATTGACTCCAAAAATTTTTTATCTTTTAAAGCGTTGGATTTTTTTATTATTATTTAACGTTATCTACATATGGTCCCATCTTATAACGCCCACGGACACCAATGTATCCATACCTCCCCCCCAAACTGGGGGACTTATTTTTAATGTGTCTTAATGCAATTATATTTTCTTTAAGATGAATGGTCTAAAAATCAAAAGAAATAATAGGCTATTAAATATCTAAAATAAAGAGTTGTTTTTAATGTTAAAGTGTTTATAATTGACAATAGCATGATGTAAGAGATAAATTTTAGCAGTTTTTTTTTTGACAAATCCTAAAATTGCTCCCTCCCCCACAAATTAATAAATTTTAAATAATATAAAAATGTTTATATTTTTAAAAATTTTAGGATTTGTCAAAAAAAACACTAAAATCTATCTCTTTACATCACGCTATTGTCAATTATAAAACTTTAACAGGAAATTAAAATAACGCAATTTTAGATATTTAATATTATTATTTCTTTTGATTTCAGTACCATTGCCAGGAGCAAATGCATCATCATATTATTCTTGCTCACTGTTTGGAAATTTTGCAAATGCTCGCCTTTTTTTTAACTTTTAAAAGTTTTAAATTTCCCTCTCTGAGTTTCAAGCCGAAGGCGGGCTTTTGCGACTAGTGAAAATATAATATTCTCATAAGAACTGATGATGGCATTATTTAATTAAAGCCGAAACGTTTTAAACTTCCGACCTCCCTAAATCTAAAAACAAAATTAATTAAATAAAAATATAATACTAAAATTTTTAATGCAGTTAGAAATTATAAAAAATAATGTCGAGGAGAGCACAATAAAAGTAAAGTTTTGGGTTTTAATTAAATAATACCATCATCAGTCCTTGTGAGAATATTATATCACTAGTCGCCAAGCCCGCCTTCGGCGGTGCTCTCCTCGATATTATTTTTTATAATTTCTAACTGCATTAAAAATTTTAGTATTATATTTTTATTTAATTAATTTTGTTTTTAGATTTAGGGAGGCTCGGAAGTTTAAACCCCCACGCCCTTCCTGGCTACGGTCCTGCCTTAATGTTTATTTTCTATTTATATTTAAATTATTAAATTAAGATAAGCAAATGTGATGTTTCCTCCCACCATATTTCGAACAAAAATAATATTTAACATTCTTTTTTTTTTTATTTATCATCTGATAAAATATTTTTTTAATTTTTTTCAATTTAGTATTGTTTTATCTTATTTACTCTATTGAAAAATAAATAAAATTCGGGAGATTCCCAACTGCGTGACCATAAACTTTTCCAGTTCGATATTCATATTTGTTAATCAATTATTTTTATTTTAATTTTGGTATTTTTTAAATAAACCCACTCCCTTTTTTTTTTACATTTATATATTTTGTATTCATCTGATCAATTCTAAATGTTTCAACGTGACTCTGACTAAATCTGTCAAACTAATTGGATAAAAATCCTAAATTAATGAATACCTATCTTTAAATATAGCCTATATCTCGTCCTCTTCAAACTCTCCCCATCCCTTTGTTCGATGTTTACCCACTAATTGTGTTTAATAAAATTAATTAACCTTCAGGCGTAATTACGATTCCAGTCAGAACTAAATATATATTGAAAATTCAAAGTGATGTTATTTGACTTTTAATTACTCTGCTTTTCGAATCATTAGACAGTAATAAATAATGTTTTGCTCTGATGCCTTACAAAACTCGGTAGCGGTTACGATCAATATATTTCCTAATATATGGAAATTGTATATAAATTATTATTAAAATTCTTTAGGTTATTACCATAGGCGCCGGAACTGGGGGGGGGGGGGGGACAAGGGTACGTGCCCCCCCCTGGCATCCTACAGGGGGGCCAGAAGGGGGCAAAATTTCTTTTTATTTCATTTATTTTGAAACCAATGATATATTTTTACTTTTGAAAAATAAAATCTAAATTAAAAAAAATTAAGAGTAAGAAATTCAACTTTTTTTTTCCAAATTTTTTCCAAAAATTTTGGATAAGAATAACTACCAAATTTTTTAAAATTTTAATTGTTATTAAAATTGTGATTTTTATTTAAAATTTTTAAAAGTTTTATAGTAGATTTGTTTTTGTTTTATACTATTTAAACATAATAAATTATTTAATTTTCTAAAAAAAAATTTTGACCCCCTGATTCAAATTTGTTCCGGCGCCCCTGGTTATTACATCTTATAAATATTATTTCAAGTAATTGTATTTTTTTTTATATAAGTTCAAAGCACTTTTGGTTTTAAATAAAAAAAACTAACGAAGAAATTCGATGGCTGAGTGATAATACAGAGAAGTAGGAAAGTGAAGGAGCCAGCATGGAATAAAAAAAAATTATAAATAATAAGATTTTGTCGAGGTTTCCGCAACATCCTAAAAAAAACTAACAGTTTTTCAAATAATACACACAAATGCAATAGACAATTTCTAAATGGATGCAAAATGTATTTCTTAGAGCTGAAGCAAGACTTTCTTTTCGTACGAACCCAGATTCATGAAAAGATAAATTTTTTTAGCTTATCTCCATAATAAGATTTATGGCAAGCCCAAAATCACTTCTTTTAAACATGATAAGGCCTTAGTCAAGATTCATCACATATAAGCTATACTACATTATTTATTAAATATCTAAATATAAAAATAATAACCACACACCAAAGATTTTTTGACTCGAAATATTTTTTAATTGTTTAAAATAATGTCATTTATCATAAGGTTTAATATGACAAAAACTTTTAGGTGACCTCGGTGGCCGATAGGTTAGAGTTGTTGACAAATATCAATAATGATAATATTAAAGTCAAGAGGTGAGAGTTCAGATTTCAGGCAGTTAGATGAATATTTAGAATGATAGACAAGAAGAGATGATGTCAGCCAAAAGGAGACCAAAATCGAATAAAAATCTCCATTCAGAAGACGTTTCGGGTTTAATTAAATAAATCCATCATCAGTGCTTAAGAGATTATTGGCAATCTCAAGGTATACACCATTGAGATGCAGATAGAGTTGTTATATATAAACATATACAAAATTATATAAAAATACAATATTTGCATATACGATGTCATATGCTTATCAGTCAACACGGCCAAGTCAGGGGGGCCCTAACCACAGGGGCTAAATGGACTATAGCCCCAGGGCGCAAGCCTTTTGGGGGCGGCAATACTATATTTTTTGTTCTTATTAGTTATTTAGTTATTAGTCATTTATTTATTAGTTTTATAAAAAATTCATTTTTCATTTTGTTAGTTTTCACTTATTTTTAAATTAAAACACTTTCTTAAAATATTTAACTGATTTTTATTTCTTCCAAATGTGCTGACAAACGATATTACAATCAGTGGCGGATCATAATGAAACGGTAAACAGATTATATTATAGAAAGAAATTCGTTTATTTTTAAAAAAATATAAATGAAGACATAATTAGAAATAATGCTGCAAAGTTGTGCGAAATATATCAGACTGATTTAGAAAATAACTTCATTGAAGAATGCCTACATTTTAAACATGTCAATTTATTGGAAAATACCGAAAATATATCTACCGCAGAACTAAGTTTAAAGACAATAATCGAGTTAAAAATTGAATCTACATTTCCAAACGTAACTACACCTCATATTTTTAAGTATCGCCACTACAAACTGGAGTGGCGAGATCTTTTCAGCAATCAAAGAATAAAAAATTACTTATGATCTTCTATGGGACAGAACAAACTCAATGATTTAAGTATTTTATCCATTGAGAGAGATTTCTTTGATAATTTAAATACTAGTGATATTATTGATCAGTTTGCCAGAGAAAAAGCTCGGAAAATAAATATATAGGTTACATTTGTTTAGATTAAGGTATGTTTTTCTTCTTAAATGTTTTTTGATTTAATTAAATTTTATTTTTGTTTAGAATAAAAGTAATAAATAGATTTTTTCTAGTTCTGACACTTTTGTATAACTTTTCCGGACACCCCGCTCCCATTTGCCATTCTGTGTATTTTCTTAGGAAGAGGGGCGCGTTATTTCTAGTAGCCCACGGGCGCCGAATTTCTTAAGACGGCCCTGGGCCAAGTCTCAAATGTATATGATCTCTTCCTGTATATGATATACATTTGAGACTTGGCCGTGTTAACTGAAGAGCATATGACATCTGATATGCAAAATTTTGTATTTTTATATACTGTACCATGGTATATGATTCTGTATATGTTTATATATAACAACTCTATCTGCATCTCAATGGTGTACACCTTGAGATTGCCAATAGTCTCTTAAGAACTGATGATGGATTTATTTAATTAAATCCGAAACGTCTTCTGAATGGAGATTTTTATTCGATAGAGGCTCTCCTTTTGGCTGACATCATCTCTCCCTATCTATCATTCTAATCTTTGAACAGCCACTTCTCTTATCAACAACGATGAATATTTATTGAAATCATTTTAGATTCCAAATGGTATAAATAAATGTGCTTCCATCACCACCACTGATGTCATAAATAATAAATAATTAGTTAATTATATTATAAGGACGTCGGCAAAAAAAATGAATACCGGTACTTTTGCGTATTATCCGTTTATTTGTAGATATTTCGATTTCAATGGTATAGAATCATCCTCAGTACAATCAACAGATGTTTTGCAAATCGTTAACTCTTCCCATCCAATATGACAAAACAGCTGAGCAATCCATAAATGCAATTTTCATAATCTATAATGAAAAATAATTAGTATTGTGAAAAGTCTGTATGACAGAAAATCCTAAAAAAAATATTTTAAAAGGATAAGGGTAGTCCACCCGCCGCGAAAGCGTGGAGGTCCTGGTTCGATTCCAGGGGGTGCAATTTTGCCCAATCTTAAGCACAAACATATTTCGCAAACTTGCTATCTTAAACGATATATTGACTGGCTAATGAACAGTCTATTTGAGCATTGATTGAAAAAAATTGCATCCTTTTCAAACAAGGCTCTACCTAGAAAACTTTTAGGTATAGCACTTTCGGTTAATTGATTAACCTATAAATTAATATTAGTTTAAGAACCATATTCGAAATTTTATTGGCCTAATTCATTGCTTTTTAATTTATTGTCGTCAAATTTAAAGAGAGAGAAAGACATAATCCAGGTCTAAAAATGTGAGTATCATCAAAATCTCGATTACAATACATTCTCTATATGTTGTATGTGAAACTGTAAAAAATTTAGAATAAAGCAAATGCAGCCAAATGACTCGTAAGAAGATTTTTTCTGTAAACTTTTTTTAGACATATTTATATATAATATCGTAAATCTCCTTAGGGATCAATCATTAATTAATGAATCCTTTGGCAGGAGTGAGTTTGACAGTCGGACGAAACCAACATCTATCTATAATATGTTCCAGGAACAAACATGTCCGTATTCATGCTTGGGCAACCAGCTTCTGGAATGGAAAGGATCCCAGCCCGGATTGGAAGGGAAGGAGGGTCCAGGGATGCCAATATCGAAGCCTGCCTATAGAATCACTTCTCCTTCATTTCCTATAGGGAATATTATACAGCACGAGCACGCGTGTCAACCATACATCATTCCTAAAAGTCATTCTCTTGATGACTTTCCACAAACATATGTAAATACGTAGTCAAATTTAATAAATGGGCTTGATCAAAGATGGGAGAAGGATGGGATTTAACAAAAAAAAAAAAAAGAAAATAAAAAAAATTTGGATTGTTTTTACTTTCTCTTACCTATGTATATATGTAATATATATATAGAGAGAAAGTATTGGATTCATGTCAAAAATTCGATGTCGAGATTTTGATGGATCTTCACGTTTTGAGGTCCCCTGAATCCAAAAAAGTGGTTTTCGCGACATGGTCTGTCTGTGTGTGGGTGGGTGGGTGGGTGTGTGTGTGTGTGTGTGTGTGTGTGTGTTCAATTTTAAGCATGAAGGAATTGAGCTACGAGGTTGAAATTTTATATTTTAGTTAAACACCCCCCGGGACCGGAAAAATAAGATTTTAATCAAAATCGGCCAAAGAGTACTAGTACTTTACTGATGTACTTTTTCAGTTTTTTTCGATTTTCTCAAAATTTGCTCCAACGATTTTTTTTTTAATTCAAAAATCAATTATTTTTTAGATGCTCTTTCAAATGTATATTCTCATTTTTGCGATTGAAATCTTCTGGAAGACCACTTTACTCTTGTATTTCATAGGGAAGATAGGAGAAATGGTTGCCATGGTAACAAAATATTAATATTTTCCCATACTTATAAATTTTACATCTGAATTCATATGTTCCGTACTGTCATGTCGGGAACTAAATATATGTCGACACAAAAAATCTGGTGTGACAAGCACAGAACACAACTTTCGATTACCGAAGGTAAGAGAAAGTTGTGTGCTGTGCGCCAGTCACACCAGATTTTTTTTTATATTTAAGAATTTTATTTTATTTTCTGCTTGTATTTCTTGTTATTCTTCAATTTTTCAATTATTCACAAGTTGGGCATATAATGTAATGCTTACTTGGGTTGTATCACGGAAAACGTTTTTTTTTTTTTTTATTCAAAATTTCAAGTAGATAAAAAAGTTTTTTTTTTTTTTAATTTATTTACATAGATAGAAGGGATGATTACACCTTAACAAGTTTTTTTTTTTTTTTTTTTTTTTAGATTTTGTGGCTCTCTTCTTTCGATTTTTGTTAGTGCCGCCTTTTTTCGCTACCAGGCATCGCGTTTAAGACCAATTGATGCCTATTCTCCAGGCGCACCAGGCGGCGCTAGAGCAATACTAATCTACCTGGCAGGGGCGTATTTATGGGGGGGGCCGAGGGGGCCCGGGCCCCCCCCCGAAATTTCCCAAACACATATACATATATAGGGATATACAGACATCAGCGCAACAAATTTTTCCGCAGGATGGACAACTTTGGTTCCGCAATAGAAAAAATGGTCCGCAAAAAATTTCGTGTGAAAAAAAATATAGTTTCTTAAAAAAAAATTTTCCGCAGAAAAATTTTTGAGTTCGGGCCCCCCCCCCCCGAAAAAAATTTCTATATACGCCCCTGCTACCTGGTATATATTATCTTACTAAATAAGAATATTCTTCTAAAATATATGGCTAATCATACTTAGTTATATAGTTTTCGCCACAGTTATATCCCGAGAAAAAATTTCTGAATATTTATTATTTAAAGAAAAGAAAAAAAAAGAAAAAGAAAAAAGAAAAACTCTACTAAGCATATATACTGTACATTTTAGTATATTATTGCTGCCTAATTGAAAATATCATTGAGAGAAATGCAGACTCAATTAGCTGAGTTCTGTTTAAATTTATTCCCTTAATCCATTCTCATCAACTTTAATTATGGTCTAACATGAAAGCGTTGTATAAAATAATTATTTTAAAAATATTTGATATTTTTGTTTTCCAGACCAATAGGCTTACTGTGTATTTTATTTGCTTTTAATATGAACCATGTCCAGAGACAAAATTACATTTTAAAAAATAATAAGAATAAATGAAATACATTTTTCATCTACAGTATACTCCGTTGGTTTTTATGGCAAATATTTTTTTGATATGTGCATTTGTGAATTTTAAATAAGTTATAATTCCATTGGGTTATTCACCTCAATACCAATAAACAGGTTTTGAAATAATATATGATTCACTAAATATTTCATAAAATCAAACAATATTATTTATTAAATAATTTTAATTTATAATTTATATCATTAGGGATTTGACAAAATTTTATAAAATAATATTGTTTAATTTTAAGAAACATTTAGCGAATCATAAAAAATGTTTATTTCAAAACCTGTTTATTGGTATTGAGGTGAATAACCTAATGGAATTATAAATTATTTACAATTCAAAAATCAAATTATGTTTTTAGCTTTTTGAATTGCCTCAGGCTTGGCGTAGTTGGTAGCGCGCCATTTGGATACCAAATGGCTTAAATAAGAATGCCTGGACCCCCAATATGTAAATTAACAAATAATGAGTATCGTTTAGTCTTATATAGCCTGAGTTGCCGAAAAGACTGTGTCTATGTGTGTGTAAATGGGAAAAAAGTGTGAGTATTAAAAAAAAACTTTTTGAATTCGTCAAAGATTTATATATCAGCATTTACTTAATTGATTAATTGATAAATGAATTAGAATTGTAAAAATCTGAAAACTTACTCAACATATGAAGGATCTCTGGAATTAAAACGAAGAGCGCATAGACGGCGTGGAAGCTGGTACGGCATCCTCTGCCTTACTGAATAGAGCGGACAAGGAGATGGCCAGAGAAGGTTTGAAACGGCTCGGAACCTGCTGGAACAAGTTTCAAGGCATGTAGAAAAGTATAACTATAATATATAAATGCTTGTCTGTGTGACAAATGTATGTGTGTGTGTGAACAAAGGAAATTCTAAATTCAGTAATTTACTTATTAATCTCTATATAATAATATAATAAGATAATAATATATTCATAAATAAAACATCATAAAATAAATATTATATTCATAAATTAAATAAAATAAAGGTGAAAAAAAAATCAAATAAAAATCTTTTTGATTTATCCCAGACTTTTTGTATGAATAAAATAATCCTCTTTTTGAATCAATCTGGCTTGAATTCTTTCTAATCCTTGTTTATACTTGCGTATATGAATATAGTAAATGTAAAAAAAAATATATAAATAAATAATTCGGCTGAGCGTAGATAGGATATAAAATCCCTTCTGTTCAGGGAAGCATGGATTTTGCCCTTTGCCCAATTATAAGGGCCAATAGTGTTCATCGGTTGGTGCGATCTTTTTTTTAGACTTTTTGAATATTTGGCAAACAGATGTTTGATCAATTTATATAGAAATTCGATTTAATTTAATCAGAAAAAAAAGGGAAATTTCAAGACAGGTCGTTAGCGACGCTAGGATATTATTTGAAATTTTTTATTAGGTCTTGTATTACTTTGACCTCAATTATAAATATTAAAATTTTTATATATCGAGAATTAGGCTAAAGAAAGTATGAGATTTATTTTATCACAAATATGGATTTTTTTTATAGATCACTTTTATAATGGTTGCAGAATAAATATTAATAATGAATCGTTTGTTGTTATTTAAAACATCTTTATAAATAATTATAATACAGTGCCCTCGGTCTTGGTGTAGTTGGTAGCGCGCCTGCCTTGTATACCAAGGGTCAAGGATTCGGATCCCAGGCAGTCCGGTGATTTTGTTTAAGCCATTTGGATACCAAATATATATACCCATATATATTCATAATAACGGTTATCCTATAAAGTCTTATATGGCCAAAGTTGCCGAAAAAGACTGTATATGTGTGTGGGAGTGGGAATGGGAAAAAAGTGTGAGTATTTTTTATTTAAAAAAAAAATAATAATAATAAATAATTATAATACAGTAAGCTTAATGAGTGATGCCGAAAGAATTATAGAACGAAACTCCTCAACCACGCTGATTTTTCAGCAAGGATGTAGGAAGGGAAAAATAAAAACACAAAGTTTTATATTTTTCCAAGTGAGTTTAATTCTTAATATTTCGAAGGCACAAAGGCTCTTCTTCTTCAGAGGAAGCTCATTTTACACTCTGTTAACTTTACAATAACAGCCAAGATTTTTTGCATAAACAAAGCCATTTGAACTCGGTAACTCCGGTGAACATTCAGAATGTTCACTGGAGCCTTTGTGCCTTCGAAATATTAGGAATTAAACTCATTTGGAAAAATATAATACTTTGTGTTTTTATTTTTCCTTTCCTACATTCTTGTCGAAAAATCAGCGTGGTTGAGGAGTTTCCATTTGGTATCCAAATAGCTTAAATAAAATCACCGGACTTCCTGGGATCCGAATCCCAGACCTTTTGTATACAAGGTAGACGCGCTACCAACTACGCCAAGCCCGGGGGCTTCCTCTTAATGAAAATAAAATTATTATTATTTCATTACAATTCAGTACCTGCTTGAGGATGTGTTTACATTCATGGAATACACAAATGGCCAAATGGAAAGAATACATAAATATTTCTATATACATTTTCTTTGGGAGAAATCGTAACTTTAAGAATTAATAACTCAAAAAGTTATAGGAATTTCGAGATGAAAATAATTTTCCTGTAATCCCTAGAAGGTCCTCATTATGCATATAAAATTTCATTTCAAAATTCCACCGGGAAGAGCGTGGCCGACGGACGGACAGACAGACATTAGCGAATTGTATATATAGATCTTCCGGCATAAAAAATAAATTTAATTTTATTATTTATAAAAAGTTATTAATGAATTGTTAAGTGAAAAATATAAAAGGGCTAAAATTAAGAAGCCCTTATATTGCGTGTTATAAGTTAATTTGGATTCTCGTGACTGGTGCCAAAGGGCCCCAAAAGGGCTTAAGACATGAAGGGATCAGCAAGACAAAGGGTGAGAATTGACGAGTCTTTTATATTGTCTATAAATATTTTGCACTTTGATAAATATGCAACTTGAGTAATGGAAGTTTATTAAAATTTTCAACATATGGCGACTGTGAATTTCTATACAAAATTTTTCAAAATATTCATAGAAATTAATAAAAAATTTTAAAGTTAATTATAAGAAAAAATTGGTTAAATTAGTATTGAATTTTCAATTAAATTGCTTATTTATTAAAACTTGCACACTTTCCCTTGAGAATACATATTTTCTTTCTACAATCTTCTATTATAATTTAGATATGAGTATATATAATAAAATAGAAGAGCGTGAGCCTGCCTGTGCATTGTAATTGTGCAAATGTGTAAGTGCATGTGAATCACGCGTTAATGAATTTAATCTCGCATCCAGGGAACATAAACTATTCTGAATAAAATGTCTCCAGGGGCCAGACAGACATAAAAAGGTTATACTTAGATGTTAGATATTTATATAGGCCTATAGAAAGGTAAAAGGGTCTTGGAAAATTCAAAAAAAAAAAAAAAAAAAAATCTGTTCCATACATCACACTCGACATAATTTATTTTTTCTTTAAAATTTCAGCACCAATAAGGTAAACAAACACACCAATATTTTTAATGCCTATTTAGCCTAAGAAAAATATTTATTTTATGTATATTTAAATAAATACCAATTCGCCTTTAATAAATAGAAAATAGAAAATATTCATTGAATAGAACGTTAATTGAAACAGTATTATAAAATAAAAGGGATAGGTAGTAATTATTTATCCATTGGAATTGTTTTGGAGGGAATTAATTAGTCGACAAAGGGAACAGAGGGTTGAGAAGCGATGTCTTCAAACCCTGAGTTAATTTACACCCTGTTGGTTAGCCTCGTTTCTGAGGTGAGATGTTATTGTATGTTTGTGTTGAGAGAAAGCTTTTTAGACAGGTGATGGGGAGAGAAAAGGAGGTACAGTAAATGTTTATAGAGGATGCGAATATCGCTCAGCCTTGGAAATTTCTATTATTTATGAAAAGGTTGATTTAAATTAAATTATCTATTGATTTATTCAGAAGAGTGTTTTAAAAATTATTAATTAGACTTGAAAAACGTCTGTTAATTAGATTTAATATTTTATGTTTCTCCTATTATTTGAAAAGCCTTTTAGGCTATTTAGCTTGTAGAAAAGAAATGTTTTAATATTTTGATTTTTTTGTTTTTAGATATTTAATTTTATTAAAGACACTACATGTAGATTATAAGTTTTAAATGTTTATATATAAAAAAAATATGGTGTGACACAGGAACACAACTTTCTCTTACCTTCGGTAAACGAAAGTTGTGTTCTGTGCTTGTCACACCAGATTTTTTGTGTCGACATATATTTAGTTCCCGACAGTACGGAACATATGAATTCAGATGTAAAATTTATAAGTATGGGAAAATATTTATATTTTGTTACCATGGCAACCATTTCTCCTATCTTCCCTATGAAATACAAGAGTAAAATGGTCTTCAGAAGATTTAAATTGCAAAATGAGAATACATTTTAAAGAGCATTTATAAAAAAATAATTGATTTTTGAATTTAAAAAAAAAAATCGTTGGAGCAAATTTTGAGAAAATCGAAAAAAGCTGAAAAAGTACATCAGTAAAGTACTAGTACTCTTTGGCCGATTTTGATTAAAAGCTTATTTTTCCGGGGGGTGATTAACTTAAATATAAAATTTCAACCTCGTAGCTCAATTCCTTCATGCTTAAAATTGAACACACCCACCCACACACCCACCCACCCACAATCTGACCATGTGGCGAAAACCACTTTTTTGGATTCAGGGGATCTCAAAACGTGAAGATCCATCAAAATCTCGACATCGAATTTTTGACATGAATCCACTACTTTCTCTCTATATATATATTACATATATACATAGGTAAGAGAAAGTAAAAACATTTTTTGCACTTATTGCGTAATTCTACATTCATGTGTATTCATCAAAACTTATTTTACAGCCCTTTGTGCGGAAAGTGTTAAACATTTTTTTTTTTATAAATCTTTGAAACTTATAACCTAGTGAGGAAGGATATAAATGCAGGCAGCCAAGAAATAAAAACGCTCTCGATTCCCTTTGAATGTCCAGACGTTTCGGGCAAAATTTATTCGCCCATCCTCAGTGAACTATTCTAGTGGGAGAGAGTTAAGTCTCCTTTGGTATACATAGTTGTTGTTAGGTCCTACTACGTATTCTATTTAATGTAACAATATGATGATAAATGAGTTTTTTGTTGTTAAAATTTTTTGCTATTTTCATAGTCAAGATACAATCAAGTAATGTCTTGGCTGCCTGCATTTATATCCTTCCTCAATACATTTCCAGCCATTAAACATTCTTATAACCTAGTGTTTTAATTAAATTTTTGTAATTTTTTTATATACAAACTGTTTCAACTCGAGCCTACGGTTGAAAGGTTTAAATTTAATCAATGATTAAAATAAAAAATTTGGTTTTTTGTTATCAAGGGCCCTCTGGCCTTGGGGTAGTTGCTAGCGTGCTGGCCTTTTATACCAAGGGTCGCGGGTTCAGATCCCAGGTAGTTCGATGTTTTTATTTAAGCCATTTGGATACCAAATACACAGTGGTTAACAGGGACTCTAACAATGACAATGAAATGTTTTTTGGCTCTCCTGAAAAATAAAGAAAATGGAGTTAGGCACTTTGCTAATTAGATCGTCGATATAGACTATTATTAAAAATATAATACGAGTATCGTTTAGTCTTATATGGCTTAAGTTGCCGAAAAGACTCTGTGTATGTGTGTGTGAGTGAGTGGGAAAAAAAGTGTGTGTTATCAAGGGAGGATCCAGAGGTGTTTTTCGAGGGCAGGGGGGGGAATATGATGTGACTGGTCGCAGAGCATACAACTTTCTTTATTTTCGGTAATTTAAAGTTGCATTCTGTATATATAATACAAAACAATTTTTTAGTAGATCTATTAATTTTTAAATTAAAAATAAAATTTAAAGATAGTTGAAATAATTTTTAATAGAAGATGAAATAAAAAGAAAGACTTGTTTTCGGCACGAATTATTTTATTTTTTCCTTGTCGACGTTTAGGGAAATAAAGTCACCCATCTTCAAGACCTATATAACAATCAATACAATTAACACCTTTGTATATAGAGCGCTATTTATATGGCCTTTCTGTTCTATTGATGTGAATTAAAAAAAGTTTCTTATAATATGTATTGATTGTAATGTAGGTCCTGAGGATGAGTGACATTTAGTCCCCGAAACGTCGACAAGGGGAAAATAAAATAAAATAATACGGGCCAAAAACAAGCCTTTCTTTTATTTTATTTTCTATCTCTATTAGGGCCTTCCTCGACATTGTCTTTGATAATTATTGATGTACAGTATAATCGAAAAAACAAACAAAAAATTAACAAAACAAATAAATTTAAAACACTATGCATTATTTATTTAAAATAAATAACTTATTGGAGGCTTATATAAGTAGTATATTTGAAACTTATTTACATTTATAAGGCTCATTTTCTTTGGTAATGGGGATTTCTTGGCAAAGTA
>JAKCPI010023825.1:0-11650 GCA_023213315.1 Euborellia annulipes | reverse complement strand
AAGAAGATAATTTATACTATCTTTTTATTCATAAACCGACGTTTCCCGAGGCTATTCCCTCCTTCTTCGGGATTTTGAAAAGTCAGTGAAGCCGAAATCCAATGCGACATTCCCTATGTCTCCTCTTTCAGTGGCAGTAACAATAATATATTGTATTTCATTCTCAGCCACCAATGTAGTGTACTACACTACACTATAATTCTGCTGAGAATGAAATACAATATATTATTGTTACTGCCACTGAAAGAGGAGACAGGGGGGAATGTCGCATTGGATTTCCTTCACTGACTTTTCAAAACCCTGAAGAAGGAGGGAATAGCCTCCGAAACGTCGGTTTATGAATAAAAAGATAGTATAAATTATCTTCTTCTTTTTTGGACTGCCTAAAAAGGCCATTTTTTTACCTATTTTCGAGTCCCATTAGATATTAACCTTCCGTTAGTCGGGCGCACTTCACAGGTGTATCACTATTACGCTTTTCCCTCCTCTGCCGTCATCATGGTCAATGAACGCTTCCGGGGGAGGGTCTTCTTGTTATCTAGCTTCTCATTACTCATATGTCACTGGACTCCCGATCTTAAAACACTAAGACCATATGTTTTTATCTATGTTTATTAATTATTATTCTTTTAAATCACGTAGTTTATTTTTTTTAGTAATAACTCGAGTTCTAATTGAACTAAAAACAAGTAGTAATTTGAAAATCAAGAGCAACTTGATTTCTATTACGTCACCAAAATCTTGTGATTTCAAATACCTGGTTGTATAGTAGCTATTATATATTGGGCTTTAGTACTATTAGGTGTATTTTTGTATTAATGGGAAATACATCTTTGTCTTATTAATTTCTCAACTTTCTAAAAAATAAATTTGCTATAATATCAAATTTTTTAAAAAAGATGGCACTGAGTTATGAAAAAAAAAAAAATACGTTTTTTTCTCCAAGCTAAAATTGAAATTTATTTAATTATTAATTTCAGATTTACGATTCAAACAACAAATCAAACAAAAAAATAATCCAACTTCAGAAACTGCATACCACCTAGCCCTGCCGTTGTTACTGCCACGGATTCTATCCCTACTACCGCCTCTCCCCTTACCACCTTTTGCCTTAACACCTCATCTACTACTTCCACTTCCCCTAGGGCTGCCACTTCTCTTCAGTACTCCAAGATTTAAAAGTTAATCGCGATGCAGCAAGTCCAAGATATATTCTAGAAAAATATTTCCACTTTCAGGGAGGAAGCCCTGCCACCTGCCTCTAATTCTTCCACTACTCCAACCACTTCTCTTATTACTGTCTACTCTATCCACTGCTCTTATTATTCCCTCTACTACTGCTACAACTTCTAACAATGCCACTAGCACTACTCCTACTACTTCTCCACTATTTCACCTCTTTTACTTCCACTGCCCCTAGTCATAGTACACCTCCAGTAGTCGAAAATTTTCCTAAAGATATTTACGATGCAGCAAGGCAAGGATATATTGAAGCAGTGAAATTGTACTTATCACTGAGTCAGCTATTATTGATAAAAGAGTCTGACTAAAGATGGTCTAACGCCCTTGCACTGTGCAGCCCAACGCGGTCATTTTCGAAATTGCAGAATATTTGAGTCGAAATAATGCTAAAATTAATTCTTCAAATATGAAATCAATTATCCTTTACATTGGGCATATGTTTTTGGCTATGTCTCAATTAAACTATTGTTCATGGCGCTTTCAAAAATATCAGAAATAAAAATACACATTCACCATTGCATCTAGCAGTAATGGGTAAACAACTTGAAGTAGTTAAGCTAATGGTGAAAAGGGAGCATAAATGTCAAAATAATGAGGGTCTTTTTCCGATCAAACGTGGCGTAAATGCCAGTATACTGAGATAGCTAAATATTTAGAAGCAGTTCACGAAGAAAAGACAAGTAAATAAGAATAGATGTTTAAAAATGTATTTCTTTATTTCATTATGTTAAAATATATTAAAATTCATCAACCTTATTTTTGTATGTAAATTTGTATTTAATAAAAATGACTATATTTTCAATTGCTTTTCTCTGAAATAACAAATCGCCTAACTTGTTTTTCATTTTTTGCTTTTTAAACATGATTTTTTTTTACTATTCTATTAAAGTGAAAACACTAGATGATATCCGAGATGATCTGTTGATTCATAAGTATTCGTGTTAAAACACAAAGCCAGATATAATCCATAAAATAGATACCGATTGTAACTAAAGAATTAAAAAGTTTTAAGGAATTTGGTGTTGGTACTTGGTGAAACATTTTTTAAATTATTGGATAAACATTAAAAAATAATCAACTTTTTTAAAAAAAGTTAAAAAAATGACTTCTAAAGCAAAATAGATAAAATAATTTATTTTTTAAATGAATATAATATGGTGTGATGTCTTATAAGAGTCTTGAAGAACTGAGAATTATAAGTTAGAGGCACTGAGAGTTACTGTACTTAAAAGTCATAAGGGTAAACATTTTGAGACTCGCTGATACGTGCACCACACACTTTGGAGCCAAATGTTGATTTTCATAAAATCTTAGCAATTTCTTGAAATTTTTCTCACATAGATTTGAAATGACAATGCATAATTAAATATATTCCAGAATTGTAGAAATACACATATACAGTATATTAGAAGGATTTTACCTCTAAGCTTATGCCAAGTGTCCGCATATCAGCATTTCTTCCTTTTTGTGAATACATACAAATGTTTAGACCCTTCAATGAGAGTTGGAATTTTGAAAATACCATTTTGTTCTTCCAAAATCTCTTTTTTTTTATTTCTAAATAAAATTTTTATTAATAAATTAAAAACAAGTGAATTTATTCAATTTTGAAAAATGTCTTTTTCAGAATCCTAGATTCGCTAAAGCATATCCTCAAATTTATTTTCATTATCCAACAAATAAAATCGATACTTCATAATATTGAAAGAATAATAATATTAATGAAAATATTGTATTTTTGAAAAAATTTAGAATTAAGACTTATATGATATTCGAGGTCCCTTGAATTCAAATAAGAGGTTTTTAGAAAACACCTGTGTGTATACGCGAAAATGCTAGACCGTTGAGATCAATAGTTAATCTATGAATTTTTAAATTTTTTGTAAATTAACTAAAATCGGCTAATTTTTAAAATTTATGCAATTGGATGTTGATGAAAGCAGTCCACGGTGGTTGTAAAAAATAAGACTATAGAGGTTTTATTATTTTACATTTATTTGTTAAACCGACGTTTCGGAGATTTATTCTCTCCTTCTTCAGGGTAACAAAAAGTCAATGAAAGTAGTTCAAAAAATAGTTACTTTCTGTCTCCTTTGACAATGCCAAAAAAAACATTATAAAAATTCTTTTTCATCTCGAATAGAAAACAAAGTAAAAAGCAATTGATGATCCATATGATTAACATATGGATCATCAATTGCTTTTACTTGTTTTTCTATTCGAGATGAAAAGAATTTTTATAATGTTTTTTGGCATTGTCAAAGGAGACAGAAAGTAACTATTTTTTGAACTACTTTCATTGACTTTTGTTACCCTGAAGAAGAGAGAATAAATCTCCGAAACGTCGGTTTTAACTAAATGTAAAATAATAAAACCTCTATAGTCTTATTTTTTACAACCACCGTGGACTACTTTCATCAACATCCAATTGCATATTTATACCAGTCCGTCTCTAAAGAAAATCTCTATCATTTAAAATTTATTATTATTATTTTTTTATTTTTTTCTATTAAGGATACCTTTCCTAATAAAAAAGACTCCAACTGTTTTTGAAAAAAATAATTTAAGTGAACAAGAAAGCTTCATACAAAAGATCCTACATGTTTATAACTATTAACGTTTTCCTAAAGGTAATGTTATTTTTTCCTAGAAAAAAAAAATCTAGTTGTAAATGGTGGCGGTGCACTAAAGACAGATGTGGGTTACCCTTTAGTATTAGTATTAGTGAGTAAATAAATTGCATTATTATGTAGTTAGCGCATTAAGGCGAAGATTGTCTGGTTGAATAGTAGGTTGAGTGGAATCGCTGTGTCAGCAACCAGACACCCCGGCGCCGACACACTTATAAGTTTTTAAATAAGAACGGAACAGCCCGAGGGAGTGCGACAAGGAGAGAGATAGACCTTAGGCGGAAAGGGGGAAGAGGCGGCTATCCGTGTGGAGATCGGGGCGGATGTGTGTGTGAGAGGGAAGCAAGCCGGCCGACGTCGAGGAGAAGTGAGGGAGGGGACAGCGGCTCGAGCCGGGTGGAAGAAGAGAGCGGGCCTGGCTTTAAGAGAGGAATAAGATCGGGAGCGGTATTGTTTAGCCTAGCGGCAGAAGAGGGGAACAAGGGTGAAAGTGATTTGTGAATATAGGGGTTGAGAATAGGGGTGATTTTATTGTGAGTGTGTGCACATACGGAAGTTGGGAGATGATGGCCATCTTATTATGTAAGTGACTAATGTAATTTAGTAATAATCATATATTGCTTACAATAATTAAATTCACTAAATATTATAATTATTAACATAAGAAATTTGTTATCATAGTAATCCATAAAAATTATAATTCTTTTATAACTTTACCTATTATTAAATATATATTTTTTGTTTATATAGTAAATTCTTATTCAAAAGCTGATCTAGCCGGACCTACCCCATCCCTATACATCAAATAAAGGTCCTCATAGTAATCCAGACACTTAAATGATAGCCATCTTATTATGTAAGTTGACTAATGTAATTTGTAATAATATATATTGCTTAAATAATTAAATTCACTAAATATTATAATTATTAACATAAGAAATTTGTTACATAGTAATCCATAAAAATTATAATTCTTTTATAACTTTACCTATTATTAAATATATATTTTTTTTGTTTATTTAATTTAATCTTATTCAAGAGCTGATCTAGCCGGACCTACCCCATCCCTATACGATCAAATAAGGTCCTATAAAATCAGAGAATTACAAATGGTGCCGTGACCAGGATTTACTCCTGCAAAAAGGGAAACGAACGAGCCTGGGGGTAGAAATTTTTGAAATATTTTTTGAGCCAATTTTCGAGCAATTTTTTTTGAGACATTTTGAGCAAAATTTTTGAGCAAATTTTTGAGCCATTTTGAGCAAATTTTTGAGCTATTTTGAGCAAATTTTTGAACAGAATTTTGAGCCATTCTTGAGCAGATTTTTTTGAGACATTTTTGGAGCAAATTTTTTTTTGAGCAAATTTTTGAGCCATTTCTGAAGAAATTTCTGAGCAAAATTTTTTGAGTTATTTTGAGCCATTTCAGAGTAAAATTTTGAGCCATTTTTGAGCAAATTTTTGAGCAAATTTTTTGAGACACTTTTGAGCAAATTTTTGAGCAAAGGTTTTGAGCTATTTTTGAGCCAAATTTCGAGCAAATTTTTTTTGAGACATTTCCGAGCAAAATTTTTGAGCAAATTTTTGAGCCATTTTTGAGCACATTTTTTGAGCAAATTTTTGAGCCATTTTTGGAGAAATTTTTGAGCAAATTTTTGAGCAATTTTTGAGCCAATTTTTGGCATTTTGAGCAAATTTTTGAGCCATTTCTGAGCAAATTTTTGAGCAAATTTTTGAGCCATTTTTGAGCAAATTTTTGAGCCATTCTTGAGCCATTTTTGAGCAAATTTTTGAGCGGGTTTTCCAAGGCATTTTTGAGCGAATTTTTTGAGACCTCTTTGAGTAAATTTTTTGAGCCATTTTTGAGCAAATTGTTGAGTCATTCTCTGAGGGGGAATTTTGAGTCATTTGTGTTGGGTAAATTTTTTTTTTTGCAGTTTGAAAAAAAAAGTTAATAATATGGAAGAGGAGCTGAAGAAACAGCTGGCGGAGCTAAAGCTCAAATATGAGCAACTCGAGAAGGAAAGGGGAGAGGGGAGTCAACCGAGTGGGAGCGGAAACCCCGGTCCAGCGCAAGCTCCTATCAACGTCCAGGTGACACCGGGACCGGACCTTAGCATTCAGTCCAACCTTCCTAAGTGGTCCGGAGATGAAGGGGCCCCCCCCAATAGAGCAATACTTGGAGGATTTTGAGAATGTGGCCGAGATGGGGGGATGGACCCCGGACACGAGAGCGAGGTGCTGCGCACCAAGCTAGGGGGAAGGCCGCGACTTACCTGAAGGGGTTGGAAACAATCCCTACCACGTGGCCGGACTTACAAACGGCGCTGCGGAGCCGGTTCCAGAGAGAGGAAGCACCCGATAAGTGGCTGAAAGACCTGCTAAACGCCACTCAGGGGGAGAAGGAAGACGTCCGAGAGTTTGCGGACCGGATCCGCAGCATAGCAAGACAGCTACCTGAAGGGGTAATCCAGGACAGGACGGGACAGGTGCTTCGCACCTTTTTGGCAGGCCTGAAGGGGGAAACGGGGAAGGCACTAAGAATTCAGGCCCCCACTACCATCGAGGAAGCGATTGTCATCGGGGCCCGTGTCGAGAAGGAGATCAAGGGGAAGCTCAAAGGGGGTGTGGGGAGTCCACACCGGAGGGGAAGGAAAGGAGGAACCAGAGGCTAGCCCTTACCCTGAAGGGACGCAAGGAACAGACACGCGGGAAGGCAGGGTAGCTTTCACAGGGCAAGGGAGGGTAGTACGAAGCCGACAGGTTCAGTGGCCTATTTTCGAGAGGCGAGGAACATCACCGCCCGTCCGTGGACGCTGGGAAGGGGGACGGGGAGACTTCCGGGACACAGGATGCTACCGCTGCGGGAAAGAGGGGCACATAGCACGGCAATGCAGGACACCTCCAACCTGTTACACCTGCGGTAAGGAGGGGCCACTATAGCAGGGAGTGTCAACAACAGACGTCCAAGCCCCGTTCACCGTCCCCTTGGAGACGAGAACCTAGGGGACTAGAGTCTGCGGGGAGGGGAAGTTACCCACGCAGTAGTACCCGTAGCGATCGAACGACTAACCGAACCCCCTCACCGAACAGAAGGCAGGAATGGAGGGAAGCCAGGAGCGGGGACACAGCCAGCAACCGGAGTAGATGGGCTTCCCCAAACGAGAAGCGGTCGAGGTAAACAGCCCCACCCCGGCCGCCGAACAGTGTAACCATTCCCAGGGGTGGTTACGGGGGCAAGTAAGGATATAGAGATGGATCTAGTGGTGAAGGACAAGCGGTTCAAAATGCTGGTAGATACCGGGGCGGAGGTGTCAATTTTGAAGGAGGTGGTTCCGGGACTACCTTTATTCCGGGAAAAGACACTAGTGGCCAGGGGAGTGACGGGGGAGGCCCTCGACCTCCAAGGGAGGCAGCGTGTTCGAGGTACCCTGGATAATACCTTAATAGAGCACGATTTCATCATAGCCGGGCTGAGAATAAGGCAAGATGGAATCATAGGCATGGACCTGTTAACTACGTTAGGGGCCATCCTAGATTTATCCACAGGGGGAAACTGCGTTCCGGGAGGCTCATCCAGCCTATCATGTTCAGGGCCTGCGGAGAGATCCCTTGGGCGAAGGCGAACCGGACGTGGATTGGAATGGGATTGGAAGGAACCTCCCGGCCGACGCCAGGAGAGACCTGATCAGTATTTTAAAAGCGAACCGAAGTATCATCTTTTCGGAGGGACAAACACTAGGGTGCGCCACGTTCGTAAAACATCAAATACGAACTGGCGCAGCTCGACCCATCTATAAGAGAGCCTATCGCGTTCCGCTAGGACTCAGAGCTGAGATGGCGCGCCAAATCGAGGAGATGCTGAGGACAAAAGTAATAAAACCCTCGGTTTCCCCCTGGTCGGCTCCGGTGGTGCTAGTGCCAAAGAAGAGCCTAGACGGAAAGCAGAAGTACCGTTTCTGCACGGATTACCGGGCTCTCAACGCTGTTACGGCTCCAGACGCCTACCCCATGCCGAACTTGATTGAGACCCTGGAGGGACTTGGGCGGTCCCGATACTTTACTACTCTGGATCTCGCGAGTGGTTATCATCAGATTCCGCTCGCCCCAGAAGATAGGGAGAAGACCGCGTTCTCCACCCCCGATGGCCACTTTGAATATCTACGAATGCCGTTCGGGTTAGCCGGGGCCCCGGCTACCTTCCAGCGAGCGATGGACGCTATCCTAGCCGGGATAAAAGGCAAAGGGTGTTATGTGTACCTAGACGACGTAATCGTATACAGTGACACATTAGAGGAACATCTCAGGAGGTTGGGGGAGGTATTATCCCGCTTTAGGAAGGTAAATATGAAGATCCAGATGAGCAAGTGCTCGTTCGCCCAACCACAAGTAACATACCTAGGACACATAGTGACCCCAGAGGGGATTAAACCCGACCCGGAGAAACTGCAAGCATTACGCGAATATCCCCGGCCCAAGACAGTTAAAGATATACAGAGTTTCCTCGGGCTAGCCGGTTGGTATCGGAGGTTCATACCGGAGTTCTCCGACCTCGCCAAACCTCTAACATCTCTTACCGGCAAATACCAACGGTTCGAATGGGGGAGTGAGCAGGAGTCGGCTTTCCAAAAATTAAGAGCCGTGCTAACGTCGGAAGATGTACTAGCCTATCCCGACCTGACTTTACCGTTCGTGTTGGCAACGGATGCATCAGGGGTGGCCTTGGGGGCGGTACTATCCCAAGTACACCACGGGGAAGAACGACCTATCTGCTACGCCAGCCGGAAGCTCAATAAGGCAGAGCAGAATTACTCTACAACCGAGCGTGAACTCCTTGCGGTAGTATGGGCAACGAAACAGTTTAGGTGCTTCCTGCTGAACAACCGGTTCCGGCTGCAGACTGATCATTCGGCTCTACGCTGGATTCTCAGTTTGAAGGACCCATCAGCACGACTTACTCGTTGGGCCCTACGATTACAGGAATTTCAGTATGACGTGGAACATCGCCCGGGAAAACAGCATAAACACGCCGACGCATTGAGCCGAGCGGTCCGACCCATAAGAACTAGCGAGGAAGGGGAGTCAGGCTTAACCCGATCACGGATCCGGAAGCTACAGGAGCGGGACAGCTATTGTAGCCGTCTGAGAAGGGACTCGGGAACACCAACTTATCAAGACGAGGACGGTCTCTGGTTCCTAGCGCCGAACCAAGACAGCGAGGAGTCATCCCGGCTGATCGTACCCCGGGTCATGGTTCCGCAGTTAATCGACCAATACCACACCACACCGTTAGCCGGACACCGGGGGCTCACTCCACACTTCAACGGATGCGAGAGGAGTTTATATGGGAGGGAATGGCCAAGGACATAGAGGAGGCCGTGCGAAACTGTTTTTCGTGTGCCCAGAGGAAGACGCCCCCCGGTTTAACCGCACCGATCGCCGAACCCTACGAGGCCGTCTCACCGATGGAGATGGTTTCCCTGGACATAGTAGGGAAGCTTCCGACAACCAACCAGGGAGCACGGTATCTCCTCACGTTCATTGACCACTTTACGAGGTATGCAGTCGCGATCCCTTTGGCCAACCAAACGGCAGATAAGGTCGCCCGAGCGTTCATTGACCACATCGTCTGCCCGCTGGGAGTCCCCCTGAGACTACTAACAGATCAAGGAGCGAATTTCACCTCCGAGCTCATGGCGGAAATCTGTCGGAAGTTGAACATCAAGAAACTTCAGACAACAGCCTACCACCCTCAATGCAATGGCCGGCTAGAACGGTTACACCGGACGTTAGTGGACCAGGTCTCCCACTTCGTACAGAGGGATGGACATGATTGGGACAAGTGGCTATACCCATCGATAGCGGCCTACAACGGCACGCCACACTCATCCACCGGGTTCTCGCCCAACAAACTTATGTTTGGACGGGAGCTTCGATTTCCGTTCAGCTGTCCCTTAGAACCGAAAACCAACCCTCTAGAGAAGGGGGACTATTTAGAAGAATTGGAGGGGCGGTTCGAGAAGGTCAATGAGGAAGCCCGGAGAAGAGACCAACAGAAGAGGGAGCGGAGGAACAAACAAAAGAACCAAGGACGGCGACAGAGGTCCTTCAGCCAAGGGGACTGGGTCTATTTGTTTATCCCCGCCCTGAAACCGAACCACGCGAAAAAGTTCCACCGGCCGTGGAGAGGCCCTTACCGAGTACTAGGGCGGAAGTCGGACGTGACTTATGAGCTCGAACTGAGACCCGGCGAGAAGACGGTGGTGCATATTAACCGAATGAAGCCGGCGGGACCCAATTGTCACCCAGAGCCAATACAGGTCCACGAGGTAGAGGGCAACCTATTCGACCATCCGCCACGGGGAGCCATCGGGCATTGCGTAGCCGCTGACCTACATATGTCAGCCGGGATAGCCGTCGACTTCAAAGAAAAGTTTGGAGGGGAAGAGGACTTACGTTCCCAGCATCCGGAACCAGGACGTTGTCTCGTCCTCCGGAAGAACGACCGGACAGTCTACTACCTGGTGACCAAGGCCCGTAGTATGGGGAAGCCGAGCTACCCGGAGGTGAGATCAGCCATAGCGGACATGGTTAGACTGGCCTTGAGGGATCAAGTGGACTCCGTGGGTCTACCCAAGATAGGGTGCGGACGTGACCAATTGAAATGGGCCAAGGTCAAGGGAATTCTGAGGAAGGCAGTAGCCGGTACCCCTATACACATCACGATCTACACACCACCGGCAGTACAACCAGATAGAACGCGCCCCGGCGGCGTGGACGCTCGCTACGAATCCCGGACTTTCACTTCGTCAAGACGGCCATCCTTCCGCATAACATTACCTTCCAGGGATGGTCCCACTCGGATAAATATCAACTACCGAGCGCCGACAACACCCGAGCAGTCACCAACACCGATATCAACCCCATCCCGTGAAAGTTCGACAGAACCTGAGGCCGAGGAAGACTCGTGCTGGAGCCCTCCAAGGTACACCAAGCCCCGTAGCCAGGTCACCTTACGCCTTAAGGCCTCGCGGCCCGGACCGGTCAGAGGAACTTCAATTGAACTCGGGCGGAGGAGCAGAGGGGAGCACGGAGAGGGGTCCTTCCCGAACGGTCCCTCGGGATTTACGTTCCAGTGAAGACAGAACGCTCACGGTTTCGGACGACGTAAGTATTCCACCTAGCTCGGAACCAGCGATGGAACATTTAGGGTCACCGATAAGCGACATAGGCTTGGGGGGGGATAGGGTCTCCTAGCTCAGGGGACCCAAGGGCCAAGTCCCCAACCTGGACCTTCAGGAATTGCGGGGGGAACCAGGGGTGCGGCCGGCGCTCACGCGGCCAGGGTGTAAATAGGGGCGTGAGAACTAAGGGAAGACCGCCGAAGAGAAAGCTTTTTAATTTTAGTGTAGGTAAGAAAAAATGAGTGGGGGTCGCGGAATCTAAAATTTTGTTGCAGGAGAGTCCTGGATCGTGGCCGCAGAATTCGGCCTAGCGGAGTTGAAGGGGAAGGAGAGGACCAAATCCGGAGGCAGCTAAAGGCCATAACGGGGTTGTCCCCCCTACCCATGGAACGCCAAGAGTCCCCTTGATCGTTGGAGGAGGATGTCCAACATCTGGTGGTAGAGTTGAGCGGACTGTAGACATTATCGCGAGTAAGATATTTGCTACCTCCGGCGAGGAACAAACGCGGTCTAGTCGATGTAAGGGTAAAGTCGTGAAATTTCTATTGGAACACCGATTCGGATGATATCATCATAATTGCTGTAACCAACTAA
>JAKCPI010023823.1:0-21285 GCA_023213315.1 Euborellia annulipes | reverse complement strand
AAAAGCATCCGCAAACCCAAGTAAAAATTAACTTATTATAATTTAAAACCAAAAACTAGACAAGAGTATTATGATATCTTCCAAGTGCCAGCTCGAGATTTACTTGTCGGTATTTGGAGCAGATGGTATGCTGTAGGGCAGCAGTTCCCAATCCGTGGGCCGCGGCCCAGTTACGATATTAATGAACCCGGCAATTTAAGTATTTAAATATTATTCAAATAATTGTTTAAGAAATAAAATTTTCGAGTGGTTCGAATGTTTTTGTAATTATTTTGAAACAAACGTCTCTTATTAACCCAATATATCAATTTTTATAATATTAATTTCTTAAAATTAACGAACATTTTATGATATTTATGAATCGGTATGAATATTCAAAAAAAAAAATTAATTAAACAAAACAAATTTTGGGTATTATTAATGGTAGACTGATTAAATAATTTTTTGTTTATATGAAAAAAAAAGAAACAGCGATGTTTAAAAATGATAGAGAACCACTCACCGTGGCTGATGGTTCGCAAGACTGTCGCGGACTGAGGGCCGGATCGCCGTTGTCGTAAGAGGCCTGCGCGGGAATCGATTCCGGGCCCTTCGTTGCGCACCAACCCATTGCTGCAATAAAATGCATTTAAAAAAAAATTAAAAATAATAATATTAGCAACAAACTAAACTTCTTAACCCTTAAGAGTTCATAAAGTGTGGGCCGAAACTGCGACCCTGACCGCGATGGCGTAATACAATATAATACTTCCCTAATTAAAGACATTTTTCATGGCTAAATTATTTAACTTCATTTGTTATTTTCAAGATTGGATCTAGAAAGGATTTTTTCAAAATTATATGGCCAACCGCCCAAAAACCAAAGGCAAGACTACAACCTCCCTGTCCTGCCACTTCAATATTCATAAAAAGCATTACTTGTAAATATTAATTTATCAAGTATTTATTATTTTTAGTTTTTTACGAAGTTCAAACGAACAGGAATCATTAGCCCATGGTGATTTATCCGTAATCACACTTACCTCCCAATCGAGGGCATTGAAATACCATTTATTGCAATAGTATTGAGGCTAAAGCCCGGTAGTTAGGCAGCCAAAATGGCAGCTTGTCTGTGTGAGAAACGCCTTTTTCAAAGCAGACAATAAGCCGAACGCACTAGCGTAACGTTTTTTAGCTGGGCCCCCCCGCAAATTTTATTTCGGGCCCCATTATTAGACCATACAAAAAATATTTTTAAAATACCCTGAACTCTTAGGGCCCCGGGCCCTCTCAAAGAGAAATTTTCATTAAATTTTTTACCGTTTTTACCGGAGCTCTGAGGGCCCGGGCCCTCTCAAAGAGAAATTTTCATTATTTTTTTTTTATCTAAATTTTTCCGTTTTTATAGGAGCTATAGTTTTTTAGCCCGGCCCGGCCCGAGGGTCCCCCAAGGTCCGGGCCCCCCACCCCCGCATCGCGGGGTCTGCGGGGGCGTACGTTTCGCCACTGGCCGAACGACCTTTTTTTAACAAAAAATTAACCATAAAAATCTTTAAATATAATAAAATAAAATATCTTTTTAAAATATACATTTCAAGATATATCAAAATAAAAATCGCAACACTTTCTCTATATATATATTTCATATATAGGGTAAGAGAAAGTAATAATTGAATGTTTTAATCAGAAAAATAATTTAGTGAGCGTGTGCCATTTGTGCTGCCTAACTACAGGGCTTTAGTCTCAATACTGTACTATGCATGTAAAAAATCTGGTGTCCTCAGTTTTCCCACTTTTGGTCTAGATATACTGTATATTGTGTCCAAAAGTACATGAGAATCCTAGAAGTCAAATTTAGGAAAATTATATTGAATGGAGAAAAAAATGCATCCAATAATTGAACCTCTATTTAATAATTAAGCACTATTTATTTGAAACGGCTTTTTCGGCTGGGATCAAACAAGGGCGGTCCAGAAGTGTTTCTCGGGGGGGGGGGGGGGGGGGGGGGGTAATATGGCGTGAGTGGGCGCACAGCACACAATTTTTTCTTAATTTCGGTAATTTAAAGGCACATTCTGTACTTGTTTGCCAGAATATAAATATACTGTAAATCAAATTTTTCAATATTAATTTTTAAAATTTTTCATTAAAAATAATTTTTTTAGAATTAAATATTTATTAATTCGTATATCGTGTGCCGCCGGGAGTCGAACCAGGGATCCTGCGATTCGTACTCAGAATGTCCTAACCACTAGACCACAGCACGACATTCGGATATATGAAGTTCATGGTACGACTCCCGGCGGCACACCCTTATTTTGTCGGATATATGAATTAATAAATATTTAATTGTATAAATTTCGCGGCTCACATACGCGATACATATAATATCTTAAATATTATATATAATTTCTTATTTATTAATTTCTTTTAGGAAAAAAGAATTTTTTCGAATCTCGGGGGCTAATTACCCCCTTTACCTCCCCCCTTGGATCCGCCTTTAAAATCAACCCTGCCATTTTCAGCCTTCAAAGAGTATATTCAAATTTTTATACAAAAAATAGAGTTGTTATTATTAATACAATTTATTTGAATTCTTTGTCAATGAATGTAACTTTTCTTAAAATACCCAAAAGTGAAGTTCAAGCTTATAATCTCATGTCACTTGTGGGTATTTTAAGAAAAATTACATTCACTTGACAAAGAATTCAAATAATTTGTATTAGTCTAATAACAACGACAACTCTATTTTTTTGTATAAAAATTTGAATAATCTCTTTGCAGGCTGAAGATTGCAGGGTTGATCCCAGCCGAAACGTTTGAAATAATGAGTGCTTAATTATTAAATAGAGGCTCAATTAGTGGCTGCATCCTCTTCCCTATTCAATATATCACCAGCGGCGCAGCGACAAGGGCGGATACAAAGGGGGGGGGGGAGTAAAAGGGGGTAATTACCCCCCCCGAGATTTGGAAAAATACCTTTTTTCGGGAAAAAAAAATATTTTTAACGTAAAATTTTAAAAATCAACACTTAAAAATTAGATAAGTATTTCTATTCTCACCAGGTTCGGCGAAAGAGTAAAATTTCCCGCGAACGGCACATGAAAAATTTTTTGGTTCCTAAATTTTTTGGTTCCGCGAACGGCACAAGAAAAAATTTAAAATTTTGCCTCTCTAAAAAAAAGGTAAAATATTTTTACGGGCGGGAAAAATTTTACCTCTCTAATCAAAATTTTGGTTTTTGGTTCCGTGAGAACAGCCCCCCCCCCCCGAGAAACACCTCTGGATCCGCCCTTGAGCAGCGAGGATGGCTAGTTCCATCATCCATGGTTAAAAAAAATACTTTTTAGATTTTGACCAGAACACTGGTCAAAAGTGGTTAAAACCGTCCAAAATTGGCTTTAACCACAAAATTAATTTAAATTGTATTTGATACCAATCATTGAGTTTTTTGTAACTCCTGAAGATGGGTTAACAACCCGAAATATATCGAGTATCTAAATTTGTGTTAATACTTTTTTACCCTCGTGAAACCCACATAAATACAACCTCTGATACCAATTAATTTGAATAAATAGGGACAGGGTCTAAATCAGGGGCGTATTTAAGGGGGGGGGGGGGCCGGGGGGCCCGGGCCCCCCGAAATTTCCCAAACACATATACATATATAGGGATATACAGACATCAGCGCAACAAATTTTTCCGCAGGATGGACAACTTTGGTTCCGCAATAGAAAAAATGTTCCTCAAAAAATTTCGTGAGAAAAAAGTATAGTTTCTTAAAAAAAAAATTTTCCTCAGAAAAATTTTTGAGTCCGGGCCCCCCCCCCCCGAAAAAAAATTTCTATATACGCCCCTGGTCTAAATGATCTCCGATGCCAAAAAGACCTTAAATTTAAAAAAAATATATCCTGACACAAAAATTCTGGGGTGACACAGCACAGAACACAACTTTCAATTAGCGAATGTAAGAAAAAGCTTCATAACTTTCAACTTTTAATTGAAACTATTGGTCCGAAATCCCTGTAAATATAAAATTTATATCTAACAAAGCTGTGATGAAGGAGATTGCTGTAGATATATATCTCAATGACTTAGCGACAACGAAGAGGTACACCTAAGATGACTTGGCTTCACTGAGCCAAGAGAGATATGAAGTTATGACCAAGCCTGTCTGAGACATAAGGGTTAGACAAGAGAGAGAGTAGAGAGGACCGACTAGATGAGCCGAACTAGCACTAATGAGACGATAAGAACAGAATTACTCTTCTGACTCATTGATTTCAAGGATAAAAGTAGTCTTCCCACTAAAAGCGAGGGAATCTGGCCCCCAAGATCTTATAGTGAAAGATAAATTTAATTAAAATAGTGAATTTTCAGAAATTAATTTTAATTTGAAAAAGAATAACTTAATTGTTAAATATAATTAATAAAAAATATGAACAGAAAAAGGAAATATTTTATATTTTTTAATTATATTAATCAGTTGATAGTGAAACTAGTTTAAGTAACTTAAGATTTTTAAAACTATAAATATATATATATTAATCTATGTACTATACTTACAATTTGATTCTTGACTTGTCTTGTCTTGAAAATAAGAAAATGGTGTAAATTTTGTATTAAAAGAAGAGAAATCTATATTTATCCACAAATTTAATTTTCTTGGTTGCAACAATGAACGGTTAAAGAAAAAACTTTCATCCTGAAATTATTCACGATTTTCAACTCCACTTATGGCAACCATCTAAAAAGAAAACCAAATGAAAACATTTCAGATAGTCTTTGAAAATAATAATTAATAAATGCAGATAATAATGATATAAAAATACTTTGATAATTTCTAATAAATTTATTTATAGATTTAAAAATTTTTGTATTACATAAAGTGGCAACAGTAATGCTCAATTTCAGTTGAAAAGTTATCATGTGTAGATTATTTAAATTTTCAAAAGGTTTAATATTATTATTAATGATTGGTTTGGAATGTTTTTAATGTATTAAAAGATTAATATTTATCAAATTTTAATGAAATAGATAATGACAATGTTACCTCATTCTATAAGATTACATATTATTTCACAACATTTTGAAAGTGCAATATGAAATATTCCTATCAACAAATATGTTAATTCAATTAAAGATTTTCTATTTTCGGTGGTGAATATTCGAAATTTTTCTAAAATTATAATATATTTGATAAAATTCTAAAGAAATTTGACAACTTATTAATTCAATTTTTATTCCACCAGAGCGCTCTCTTGGTCTATGCCGCGAAATTTTAATTAAGCTACCTTCCCGCTTTTATTGATTTGTTTATTATCCGAAACCTCTCGATTGGACCTTTTCAGATCCCTTCAGCTCCCTTTGTGTAAACGTGCGTGAACTTTTAAGTTAAATTTAATATTACTTTCTCTTTATTTTTTAATTTGTTTTCTTTTTAATTTATTAAATATGCCTTCTCAAGATAAAGTTATTTTACGATTTGTTAAGATGTCAAAAAATGCTTTCAGTCCTGTTAAAGGATCAGAAAAGTCTGCCGGTTATGATCTAAAAAGGTGAATTATACATTAATATTTCTTTTTATTATATTAATATGAATATAATTTTAACCTATATATTTCTTAAATCTTTAAAAAAAAAAGTTCTTGTAATTTACACCAAATTTATTTTATCTCCTTTTATTAGCTCTCGGGTTGAAATATTAAAACCTTTATTGGCGTGATCCTATATGACGGTAAGTAAATTTTTATTAAAATTAGGAAGTTTTCAGGGAGAATTCACCCTCCCTTCCCTTTATTATTCTAAAAGAGGTGGCGGTAAGCCAATTTGATCGAGATATATGCCAAAATAAGGAAAATTTTGAAGAAATACAAGGACCACATTAACCATTAAAAATATATATTTTTACTTACTTTTTGGGTTTTTTCTTTCTCCATTGTAATTTAGATGACAAAAACCTTGCGTCTGACCTATTCTGATTGAGATAAGTAAAGAAATTTATTAAATGGAGTTGAAAATATAAAAAATAATTTTATCGAAAATTGTTTATTTTTTTTTTTTTTTTAATAAACAATGATAAAGGGGCTAACTTCAGATGATAATTGAAAAAAAAAACAAAGAATAATTTTTTCGGTTAATCTTCAGAATAAAGTGGCAAGCCTTCGCACTGGCTGACTAGTTTACACTTTTGACATTAGCTCAACATTCATGAATCTTTCGTTTTTTTTTCATTTAGGCATGCTATTTGTTTTGTCACTAAGGCCGAGAATTCCCTAGTTTTTTTTAAATTTTCTTTAATCGAAGGAAACCGAACTGCAAACCGAAGGACCGAAACAATTAGGTCGTGTCCCCTGAAGTTGTTTTGTCACTAGTGTCGACTTCGGTTCGGTTTCGGATTGCTCGTCTCAGTTCGGTTCGAAACCATCCAGTTAGAAGCTATTCGGTAGCCCTTAAAAATAAATTTTCGGACCCTTTCGGCCCGAAAATTTATTTTTAAAAGCTACCGAATCGCTTCTAACTGGATGGTTTTGAACCGAACTGAGCCGAGCCGAACCAAACCGAACCGAACCGAAGCCGAGAATTCCCTAGTTGTTTTGAATTTTTTTCTAAAAATAAAATAACCGAACTTAAAACCGAAGGTCTCGAGCGCCTCCGGCGGCTCTCGGACAAGGAATCCCTGCAAGTTCTTTAAAATATTCTGGATGAATATTTTTAAATCTAAAAACAGAACCGACCTTAATTAACCGAAGGTTCCGAGCGCCTCCGGCGGCTCTCGGACAAGGGATCCCTGCAACTTCTTAATATATTCTGGATGGATATTTTTTTATTTAAATTTAAATATAAGAACCAAAAGAACGGGTCTCCATCGGTGGCCCGCGGACCCAAAGATGTTCTTAATAAGTGTAGCAAACTCGAGCCTTTTTACTAAAAAAAAAAGTCAGTGAATACTTTAACTTTTAATACAACATGAAGTTAGCTCCTTTATCGTTCAATATTAAAAAAATAAACAATTTTCGATAAAATTATTTTTTATATTTTCAACTCTATTTAATAAATTTCTTTACTTATCTCAATCAGAATAGGTCAGACGCAAGGTTTTTGTCATCTAAATTACAATGGAGAAAGAAAAACCCAAAAAAGTAAGTAAAAATATATATTTTTAATGGTTAATGTGGTCCTTGTATTTCTTCAAAATTTTCCTTATTTTGGCATATATCTCGATCAAATTGGCTTACCGCCACCTCTTTTAGAATAATAAAGGGAAGGGAGGGTGAATTCTCCCTGAAAACTTCCTAATTTTAATAAAAATTTACTTACCGTCATATAGGATTTAGCCCCTTTATTTATTACAAAATTATAATTTTTAATCATTTTCAGTTTTTTTTTTTAATAATTATAATTTTATTTTTCAGTGCTTATGATATAGTGATTCCACCTAGAGGAAAAGGCCTGGTTAAAACAGATATTCAAGTTCAACTTCCTCATGGCTGTTATGGTCGAGTTGCACCTAGATCTGGGCTTGCTTTAAAAAATCATATTGATGTTGGAGGTATTAAATTTATTGAAATCCTCAAGTTTTTTGTTACTTAGCATGTAGCTGAATATAACATTATTATATACTATTCTTTTTATTAATTAAAATTATTTTTGAAATGACAAACATATATATATACAGTAGAACCTCGATAAGTTAAACCTCGCTAAGTTCAAAACCTCCGTAACTTAAAAATTTTTTCATTTCCCTTCCCTTGACAGCGTAAAACCTCTATTACTTAAAGAACAAAACCTCTGTAACTTAAACAAATATTTTGAGCATAGCCCTCGATAACTTAAAATAATATTTTGGTGACCTCTATAACTTAAAGTATTTCTTTACATTTCATCGAAAAAATAGTTGATGCAAAATCAAAAATACATGAAGCAGAAAAAAATTACTGATTTTTTTGTAAATAAATAAATCTATTAATTTAATTTATACTTAACTAAACTATTCTAAATAAACAAATAGATCAAACGAAATTCCTTTTTCCCTCACGTGCCCAAAGTCAATAAACCTCGGTACGTTAAAAATTATATTCAATAACCTCTCTAACTTCAACTCTCGATAAGAAAAAACTCGATAACTCAAATTTCTAACCGTTTCCCTTGAACTTTAACTTATCGAGGTTCTACTGTATAAATAATAATTATATATTTCAGCTGGAGTAATTGATGAAGATTACCGAGGAAATATTGGCGTAGTTTTATTTAATCATTCTGATAGTGATTTTAAAATTAGCAAAGGAGATAGAATTGCACAACTTATATGTGAACGAATTTTTTACCCTGAATTGGAAGAAGTAACGGTAATTATAAATCTATATATCAATATGTTATCTGCATAAACAAAGACGGATATTCATTTAATCCGTTAACACATAATAACATAGGTATAATGGGTTAAAATATTTGTTTCTTGTGAATTCGCTTGTTTCTACAAGGAGAATCTCAAAATGTACCCAAAAATAATAAAAAAAAAACTATTTTTTACTTTCTCTTATTTAAGATAAAACTTTAAATTCCAATTGAAACCTATACACTTGAATATTAACTTGGAATAAAAAATAATTGTTCTTTCTTAAATTTTAAATGTGTTTTAATTTATTTTGTAATGTTTTAGGAACTATCAGAAACAGGAAGAGGAGAAGGAGGATTTGGTTCGACTGGAGCTAATTAACAACATTTTCAATTATTTTAAAAGATTAACATGTGTCATTCATTGTTCCAGAAATTTAGATTTAACAAATACGCATCTTCGATTTAGTTATGTTAAAATAGACTTTCATTTTAAATAAATTAAATTAAATATTTATATTATATTTCTTTGGTAATCTTTAATTAGAAAATGTGAGAAAAAGATTTCAAATGTTTTTGTTTTTTATTTTCAATGTACTTTAAAAGTTTGCTTTTTATCTTAGAAATAACGAAGAATTTGAATTTTCGAATGTACTTTTAATATCAAAATTCAACTTAAGATTTTAGAGATATTTTTGTGTAAGTCAGGTGAAAGTTTTGTAAGAAATTACTAGTTTATTTTAAAAATAAAAAATATGAAATAGTAACTTGAATATTGAATATATAAACTTTCTTTCCTTAATTATTATTTGTAATGGTTAAAAGTTTATAGCCGTATATATTTATTGCCACTGCTTACGTTTCTGGGGCTCTCCCCCAATTGGGGGCATCTTAGGATTCTTGATTCTCACAAAAATCATATCTAGGTATATCATAGATTTACGATGTCACCGGTTACTGGGTGTCCCAAGTGCTGGAAAATGAAAAAGAAGTAATTCCCGAAAAGTCGACAAAAGACAATAAATATAGGGGGGTTATTTACACCCTTAAAATTCTCTCTTGAAATTTTTATTTATATATTTTTCAGAGGGGAAGGGAAGTTTTCATATCTCTGGAAGCTTTTTCGAATTATGAGTAATTTCGATATGAAGGAGCTTGTGTAGAGGGTAATTATGTTGAATATGGGGTAGCAAACTATATATAATTTTAATATTTTATCAAGGGTGTATAAACAATTTTATATTGTATTAAAATTATCATTAGGGTTCAATAAAAATCACTGATATGTGTATTTCAATCAGTGGCGTCATTTGGGGGCAGGGGGGAGTTCATTTGCTCCCCCCCCAAGGGCTCTGATTTTTATAAAATTTTATATTCTATGACAATATGTGAAGTGGCTGTTGTATATCAACAATAGAAGAGGGAGCTGGCAGCCAGGAAGTAAGCCTCTACGAAATGAAACTCAAGAGTAGTGGAGACAGTTTCGGCTATAATTAAATATCGCCATCCTCAGTCCATTTTCGAGCTGTAAGCATTGTACAATTTTTGAAATATTAAATATATAAGTATTCATATATACAAGAAAATTATTTTTCAACTGTGTACAGTGCATACTGTATGTTGAAAAATAATTTTCTTGTATATATGAATACTTATATTTTTAATATTTCAAAAATTGTACAATGCTTACAGCTCGAAAATGGACTGAGGATGGCGATATTTAATTATAGCCGAAACTGTCTCCACTACTCTTGAGTTTCATTTCGTAGAGGCTTACTTCCTGGCTGCCCGCTTCCTCTTCTATTGTTATTTTATATTCTAGATAAAATCTTTCAAAATATATCTACGAGCGAGGTGAATAGCTGAATCAATATGTAGAAGGATGAGTAAAAAGGCCAAGCAGCTATTATTATTTCTTTATTGGTATTAAACCCACAGCGAGGTTTCGGTCGACTATGCCACCATCTTCATGGCTAGGGTTTAGTCAATAGTAACCCTCTTGAGTTCTTTGATAGACATTTATTTATAATTTCTTAATATAATAATAAATAAATGTCTATCAAAGAACTCAAGAGTGTTACTATTGACTAAATCCTAGCTATGAAGATGGTCGCATAGTCCTATATCTACGAGTATATAAACTCTAGAGAATTAAACAATTAATTAAATTAAATATCCTTTGGCTCAATTTGAGTACATACTTGTAAGTAAATTTTAATAAAAAAAAAGAGAAAAAGTTGAAATGACGCCACTGATTTCAATGGGAAATGTCAGAGTTGTATGACCACCAGATGAAATGCGCGCCAAAAAGGTCACGTGTTCTGAGAAGGTCTATTCACTTTTAGAAGAGTCTATACTGTGCGATCGTTGAAAATTCAAACCGATCCAAATTTTCGTTGAATTTAATTGTGATTTGTTCATTTGTTTTTATCAGCTTATGTTTTTATATATATAATTTAATTATATTGTCAAATACTTTTAAATTAAAATATTAAATTACAGTTAATTTTTTTTTAAACGATTCAACACTATTTTAATAAAGTAAAGTAATTTTTTTTAATAATAGAATCCAATCATGATTTCAAGAAATACCTCAGCCGGACAACACATTCAAGTGTCAGTCCGATTAAGGTAAGGTTTTTTTTATTATATATATATATTTTTTTTATAATCCTATAATTTATTAAAATATAATTCCAGGCCTATGAATTCTAAAGAGAGAAAAGAGCAATCCAATTCATTAATAACAGTTGGGAATAAAGAAGTTATTTTGAAAGATTATCCTTTAGAAAATTTAACAAAAAAATATATATTTGATAAAGTTTTTGGACCTGAATCAAAACAGGTAAAAATTTCAACTATTTTATTATTATTTAATTAATGAAAGACTAGTGAGAGTTTGTTCACTTTTAGTATTTAAGTTAAAAGAAGCATTATCAGTATCAAAAGTACAAATATATTTTGTGGCTAGTTAAATCATATTTCTATATTTGTTAAAAAGGAAGATAATAAAAAATAGGGAAAGAGAAAGAAATAGATCCAAGTATTTTAGTGGTCTATCCAAACCCCGAAGCAGGTCAATATTGTAAGTTATACATTTTTTAAACAGTCAAATGGTTAAACTTCAAACTTTGCAATATTTTCTCAACTATTAGATTTCAAGAAATTCACATCAAACTTGTTCATATTCTTTAAAAATTAAAATAATCATGTTCAATTACCAGAACTCTCTAGTCTTTCTAAATTTAAGTTTGAATTTGTATATATCTTTATAATATTTTTCTAGGTTGAAGTCTATAGAGCAATTGCTAAACCACTTATTGATGAAGTTCTTTCTGGTTATAATTGTACTGTTTTTGCTTATGGACAAACTGGAACTGGGAAGACATTCACAATGGAAGGAGGAGAAATGCAAGACTATAATCTTGGTTGGGAACGAGTAAGAAAATCATTTTGTTTTCATTTCATTAAAATTATTTTATCATAAAAACACAGATATATCTTATACTATTAAACGATCAATTTACAATGAGGGACAATATTAAAGTTCCACCCATGCGTTTTATACTTGTGATTATTTCATTGTTTTTATAAAAGAAAATGAAAATCTTAATTGGAAACTTTCTAGGTTTGAACCATGAAAGTTTCCAATAAAAAATATATAATATTTTTTTAAAAACAATGAAATAATCACAAGAAGAAAAGGCATGATCGTGCTCAATGTATGTTTGTTTGTTTATATGTAAACACATCAGTTCTCGGAAACGGCTTTTCAATTTTTTCAAATTTTAAATATATACTATTTTCGGTACGAATATGAAATTACGCTACGTCTTGTCTTTGGGAAAATTCGAATACTTTTCTTGGATTCATCTCATCCTTGAAAAATCTCGAGTATTAGTACTTTACCGATGTACTTTTAGAGTTTTTTCCAATTTTCTCAAAAATTAGCTGTGATTTATTTCAAATTTTAAGTACCAATATGAAATTAAGCTAGGTTTTGTCTTTTTGGGACTTCGAGTACTAGTACTTTACAGATGTAAGTTATTTTTTTAGTTTTTTCCAATTTTATCAAAAGAAAAAACCACCGAGCTCCAACTCACTTATACTGGAACTGTATACAAAATGAATAAAACAAAAAAATTGGAAAACTTACAAAATAATACATTTATATAAAAATTATTTTATATATATTACATTTTTTAGGATAACTCTTCTGGGATTGTCCCAAGAACGTTGAGTCATTTAATTGATACATTAAGATTACAACAAGTTGAATATACTTTAAGAGTTTCATATATTGAATTATATAATGAAGAGCTTTATGATTTATTATCACCAAATGAAGATAATTCGAAGATTCGTATTTATGAAGACTCACAGAAAAAGGGGGCAATTATATTGCATGGAGTAGAAGAAGTAACAATTAATAATAAAAAAGAAGTTTTTAAAATTTTAGAAAAGGGCTCTGCAAAACGTCAAAAAGCATGTACTCTTCTTAACGCCGAATCTAGGTAAAATTATTGTTATAAAAATTAGAACTTTAGTAATTTTATATCTAAATTTGTATTATTTATTTTAGCCGTTCGCATACTGTTTTTACCATAACTGTACACATTAAAGAAAATAGTATGGATGGCGAAGAATTGCTAAAAATAGGAAAATTAAATTTAGTAGATTTAGCAGGAAGCGAAAATATTAGTCGAAGTGGAGCTCAAGAGAAAAGAGCACGAGAAGCAGGCAATATTAATCAGTCTTTGCTAACCCTAGGACGAGTAATAACAGCATTGGTAGAGAGAGCACCGCATATTCCTTATAGGTAAGACATAAAATTGAATTAATCAATTATTCTCATTTCCAACAACAAATTTTACAATCACATAATGTATATGAATAAGGAAGGTAATGTGCAGGGCAGCTAGCATAAAAGAAATAAAGAACTTTTATATTCGTCTTTAACATATAAAATTAATATTCAAATTCTTAGTAAAAAAAAAGAGAAATATATATTAAATCATTATAAAAATAAAAATAAGTTAATTATTAATTGATATTCAATTGAGATTGTCACAGATTTAACAACCTTTGTAATCTTAGCTGAATTATACCTGAATGAGTGGCCGAAATGTTGTAATTTTTACAAATAAACCACAGTTAAACCGAAAATCTAATTCTTTTACTCATGATAACAACTGTGAAAGCCTAATTTTAATACTTGTTTATCTTTTTAGAGAATCAAAATTAACCAGATTACTCCAAGAATCTTTAGGAGGTCGAACGAAAACGTCAATAATTGCAACTATTTCTCCTTCATGTCAACATCTAGAAGAAACCCTAAGTACTTTAGAGTATGCATATAGGGCAAAGAACATCACAAATAAACCAGAAATCAATCAAAAATTGACTAAACGAACTCTTATTAAAGAATATACATCAGAAATTGATAGACTTCGTCAAGATTTAGCAGCAACCCGTGATAAAAATGGTGTTTACCTCGCTCATGAAAACTATCAAAAAATGCAAGAACAACTAGCTGAACAAGAAAAGGAAATATGTAGTAAAATAGAGCAAATTACCTTTCTTAATGAACGACATGAAAAAAATTTAATTTTATTTAGTGAACTTAATGTGAAAATAGAATCTTATCAAGCTGAACTTGAGCTCACCGAATCACAATTAAAAAGTAAACAAAATGAATTACATCAGACACGAATTGCTTTGGAAAAAGCTCACCAATCATTTCAAGAACAAATGTATTTAGTAAGCAAAGTTGATGAAACAGAAAAAAAATTGACAGAACAAGCTAATGCTTTGCTTTCTGTAGCAAATGAATCTACTACTGATATTTCCAAATTACATGACAAACTCGAGAGGAAAAAGTAAAGTGTAAAACTTAATTATTTTTTTTTTAAACCCAGTCACTTATGCCCACTTACACTACACCTGTTGGTTTTTAGATCTTAAGCTCGACTTACATCTTACAATTGAATTTGAAAACAGCAAATTCTACAAAAATGGGTTAAGTTCGCGTAATTGCAAATAATTCAGTGACTACCAAACATATTGACTTTTTTTAAACATCATTTAATAATGATAATAGAAAAAGTTAAGAATTTTTGGGCACTCATGATAAATATTGAAATTAAAAAAAATTTAATGAAAATATTTTTCATTCTTTTTAACCCTAAAAAGTCAGTCCCCTGGCATGTACCAGCTCAAAAAGTGAACATTCAAATGCAAATTTATTTTAAACTATTAGATTTATATCATTATTATCCATATCGATATAATCTAAGATACTTTAGTTTGGCGTTGTTAATTTATAAATTTTGATTTTAAATAAATTACATTATTTTTTTTGTTATTTCAAAGTCACATACCGCGAGTTAAGCGTCAATCCCCTGGCTTATGCTAAATTTGAAAAATATCTGATATTATACACTGTTGATAAAAGAATTATTTGTTTTATATAAGTTTACGGGGTAAAGATGGCATTGGTGCCCAAATACCGGGCGTTATCCATCTTTTATAAACTTGTATTGTTATTTTTGTATCGAAAATCAGCATGTAAACACTCAATTTGTCAGTCCCCTGGTAAGTAATATTTTGGAAATTTATTAATAATAATTTCAACTATATACTGTATTTGCAGTCTTTTTATTGTTATATTTAATATATAAAAGAAAAAAAGTATTTCATATCAATTAGCAAATTTTTGTAGAATGACCCATATAAATAGTTGAATAGGTACAATGCCACATTTCGCTTTTTTTAGATTATGGAAGGCCCAAGGTGAGCTTAAGATCAAAAATGTGTTGGTGCATATGGGAATTATTTCCCTTATTTTAATCCAACATCCTAATATTGAACCTCAGACATCTTTTACCAACATTATATTTAAATATGATGCCGTTTCACGACATGAGTGACTGTGGGTAAAGCTTGGAATAAATTCCATTAAATAAATTAATTTATTTTTACAGGGCTTTAGAATCATTCAACAAAATGATTACTAATCAATTTTATGAAAAGTTTACTAATAAATCTACAGAATTACAATCTTCTGTTGTTAGCTTTTTGGAAAAGAAAGAAGAAATACTTAAAGAACAAGAAGAAAAAATAAGTAAATAAATAATATGATAGTAACAGCAAAATAAAAATCTTTATTTATAATTATATTTTTTTTTTCAGATAGCACTTTGTTGAAAATTAAAACACTTTTTGTTCAACAAGCAGAATCCAGAACGCATATCATAAACAATTTAGAAATTTTTACAAAAAATAATAGTTCTCATGTAATTTTATATATATAATATATATAGGTTATATAAATATATTATTAAATTTAAATATCTCTAATTACCTTTTCTTTTTAGATTTCAAACCAAGCAGATTCAATTACAAATTTAATAAAACAAATATCTAATAATTCAGATGAGAACATAACAATGTTAGATGATTATCAACGTGAAATTTCTTCCATATATAATGAAATCCATCAAAATCATATTTCACGACAAATGGAAATGAATTCTTTATTTGCTCAATTTACTAGGAAAACGGTAATTATTCAAGTATTCCTAAAATATTTAGGCATTGGTTGCCGAAAGGCTCCAGTGCTATGTATTAATATGACCTCTTTCCATAAAAAAATATTTTTAGTTTTTTTTTTTTTTTTTTTTTTTTTTAACATAATTTTGAAATGTTTCATATTTTGAAGACATTTTTCGTTTTTAAGGGGCCCATCCGGGTTCTTTAAGGGGGGTTCAGGAGGGCACATTGAATCTTTAGTCCGAAACTACTGAGGCATTTTAAAATATTTTTTTATGCGTGTTTTTTTAATTGATTTAAATTCGTGAGTATTTTTACATAATAGATTGTTTTTTTTTTAATTACGTTTAATTAAAAAATAAAGTGGTGACCAAGTCATAAATAAATAGTTCAGCACTCTTGCAAAAGAGTAGACTAGTCTAACAGCCGGTATTATCAGATCATTTATAAACCTATAATTTTATGCTGTTATTATTCATTATTAAAAGATTAACAAAATTCAAACAGGCTTCCCACTCTGTTTTCGGCCCGATTGTACATACCGGTACTTGAATTAAAAGTACAGAGATTGTGATTTACTTCCGGATAGTCGAATTATCCAGAAAGCGAATCCAAATATTTCTCGTTTAACTATGATATTGGAGGACTTCTATATATATACCGTAAACATTTCCCGCACCAATATGAAATTGCGCTAGATCTAGTCTTTGACAAATTTCGGATACTAGTACTTTACTGATACTTGTAAATCAGTCACCAGGGACCAAATCTTTTAAAATTCAGCTATAATAAAAATGGCGTTTGCCTCTAGACCTCAAACTGGATCAAATTTTATAACAATCTTTTGAAAGGAAACAGGATTTATTCTCAATAAACGGGTATAAATTGAATTTATAAACATAGGAAGAAAGAAACTGACTTTTTTTCGTCCCAGGATACTTAATTCCCCTAAATAAATAAATATTCTCGGACTGCTCGGGTTACGAGTGAAGGTTATCAATATTAACATTGCCAATGAAGTACGTGGCTATTGATTTACACGCAAGGAAGGGAGCAGGAGCAGCCAAAAATCAAAGCCTTCGATTTTACTACAATTACCGAAACGTTTCGGGAAAACTATTCTCCCATCATCAGTCTTTCAAAATGCATCTGCCCCGGATTTGTCAAAAGGGCACAATACATAATAAATGTATACAACTACGGGACAAATGCAATTTGAAAGCCTGATGATGGGAGAATAAAGTTTTCCCGAAACGTCTCGGTAATTGTAGTAAAATCGGAGGCTTTGATTTTTAGCTGCGCCTGCTCCCTTCCTTGAATATTAACATTGTCATTATCTCCTCCCTCAACTCAATATTATTCATCTGTATAAAGTTTTAAAATAAAGTAATTTAAATAGCTATATTTTACACATATATTTTCGTTTTTTAGGCCACCGAAATTTTTGAATTTTGTAACTCGTTTTTTATTGAATTAAATAAAAAGTTTAACGATATGAATGATAATTTTAAAAAAGAAATGAAAGATAAAATTGAACTATTAGAAAAGATTAGAAATCAAACTCTTGAAGAAAAAAATGAAGCACAACAAATGACTGAGGTAAACTCTAAACATTTCTCAAGGAAACCATAATTTTTATTATTTCTTATTTATTTATTTATTTTTCTAGCAATTTGAAGCACATGTTTTGGACTTTTTCAAAAAACATAAGGAACAAAGTATGAAAAAACAAGTTTCTATTGCGAATCAAACCTTACTCAAGGATCAAATGAAAAAATTTACTGATGATTATGCTAACGATATTCTTGAAAATAATGCTCGCATTAGTAATTTTAATGCGGATTTAACATCCAAATATCATAATCAAATTGATGAAATATCCCAACATTTAGCAGAGGTATTTATTTCTTTTCAGTAAAAGTTCTTTCCCTAATAGTGATTTCCAGCTTAAGGTTCTAGTTTTACTTTCTCTTACCCTATATATGTAATGTATAGAGAAAAAGTATTGCGATCATGTCAAAAATTCGATGTCGAGATTTTGATGGATATTCATGTTTTGAGGTCCCCTGAGTCCAAAAAAGTGGGTTCCGCAAATTGGTCTGTGTGCCTGTGTGGACATTTTTAAGCATGAAGGAAATGAGAAATTTTATATTTAAGTTAGACACCCCCAATAGATCCAGAAGGTCGCAGTACAACATAACACCCCTTCGAAGAAATCTACATTTACATCTAGGCACCTCCCTGAGGCGTGAAAATAAGCTTTTGAACAAAATCGACCAAATAGTACTAGTACTTGACTGAAGTGCTTTTTTCAGTTTTTTCGATTTTCTCAAAATTGGTTCTAACGATTTTGATTAAAACTCATAAATCATCTATTTTTTAGAGGCTCTTTAAAAAGTATATCAGTAAAATCTTTTATGGAAATTGTTTGAAGTACACTTTATTCGTGTAGTTTTTCATATTCATTTTTTGGCTTTTCCTTCCATAGAGCCAATGTTAAATCCCTATAGGGATTTGCATATAAATTTTGATTCAAAAAGGGTCCGCTTTGGAACTTTTTATATATTAAAAAAAAATTTTTCAATTCTTTAAATTTTGAAAAATCAGACAACAATTAAAATACAATTGAAACAGACAACAATTAAAATACAATTGAAAACGCAAGTTGTCAAATTTGGAACTTAGGTGCTGTGGGAAACTAAATATATTTCGACACAAAAGATTTGGTGTGACATCCACAGTACACAACTTTAGATTACCGAATTATGTGCTGTCACACCAGATTTTTTCTATTTCTAATATAGGTGTGATCCAATAAGGTTCAACTTTTCTACTTTTTATTCATCCTAAACTTTTTTTATTTATATCCTTTGATCCCTTTATTATTTTCCTTTGTTAAAAAAAAGATAATCACATCTCTATAGAAAATTGGAGTCTGGAGTCTATAGAAAATACTATAACTATTATATTATATTGAAATATTATAATTTTTACATTTAATTTACTAACTACTATTTTTTTCCCTTTGTAGGAAACGAATTCACTACAAAAGCATGAAGAGAAATTAAAAGAATATGAAAGTAAAGAGAAGGAAACAATTAAAATTTTTACACTAAATCAAAACGAAAATTCCAAATTATTAATTAAGGATTTGGATAGCTTATGTGACCGATTAAATGTTCAATTGCAAGAGGCAGAAGATATTACAAAATTTGTTTTAACCAATATTAATAATATGAATCAGGATTGTTGTGAAGAGAATTTAACAGCTTGTACGCAATTTGAAGAAATTATAAAGAATAGTTCTACAATTGTCAATGAATCTGGACAAAATAAAAAAAATTTTCTCTATCCAAATACAAGATCTTAATCTTCACGTTGAAGAATTTATCTCTAAAGAATTGCGTGAAGATCAGCCTTCTGGTGAAACCCCTCAAAGAAAAGAATTTTCTTATCCCATGGATTTAGCAGCAACTTCACCTCATGATAGGATTATTCAAAGGTTTAGAGAACTAAATCTTCCTAATGATATTCATGCAAACGAAAGCGAAATCGATAGTGAAACACTCTCAGCTACCAATTCTAATGATGACGAAGAACAACTATCATTTGATAAAAGCAAATCCTCTTCATTAAATAGTTTATCGTCTGTTAAGGTAATTTTAACTCTATAATTATAATAAGGAAAATAAGAAACAAATGAAGGAGGTTTAAGGGGCTTTAGGAGTTTAAACATACTTAAAAAAAAACTAGACTATTATAAGAAATTTTTCAATGCGGTTTTTTTTTTTTAATGAATTAAATTCATAAGAAATTATTGGGACATCGAGCTATAATTTTTTTAATGACTTATTAAAAAATTATCGTAATTTATTTTTTTGTTATCAAGCAAATACGAAAAAAACAATCTCTCCCAATAATCTTTAATTTTTTTTTAATTTAAAAATTAATTTATTGTTATTATTAATCACATATTAATTAAGAAATTTTTAAAATAAGCTTAGATGATTTATTTAAAAATTATCTGTCAAATAGTTCAGCACTCTTGCAAAAGATGGCAGGCTAGTCTAACAACCGTTACACTATTAGCCTATATCTGGCCTAAATTTATATATTTATATGCTTTTATAAAAGATACATAATATATAATAACATTTATAAAGTATTCATTGTTAAAAGATCAATGAAAAATCAACCAACTGCATTAAATTATTAGTTACCATTCTGACATCTCTTTTCGTAATAGGTGTTTTTTGTTTTTTTGCTTTTGAAGACTTTACACAACGCCCTCTTATCGGGAAAAACATGCATAACATCTATATACACCACTAAACCCCTTAACTAACGAACTTTCTTATTTTTTTTTTATTTATTTATCTATTTCTTTAGAGTGAAAAAGAAAATGGGACTTCAAGTTCTAAACCAGACAAAACCACAAAACAAAAATAAAAAAAGATCTAAACCACATTTTAAAAAACCTCTAACAAATATTACAAATAAAACATAGAAGTAACAATATCGTCAAGGTATTAATTTAATTTTAGTTTCTCAAATTAAAGATATATTATTATGTGTTCTTATTTTACTGTGTTTTTTATTAAGTATTTATTCTTCTATTAAAAAAAAATTCATATTTTTTGTAAACAAAATTTTAATATAATATAATGAGTTCAAATAAAATTTATATTTTATTTTAAAGTAGACTAATTTAAATAATTTAAATGTTACTCTTGACTTATTTGAATAAATGTTTATCGTTTTGTGCCACTGACGAAACCAAAGATCTAAATATTATAAAAAGAAAACAGAATAATAATAACTCCTCCTAAGATATCTAATTATTTTTAAAAGACTTAAGTTTTCTATAATCTTGAATATACAAGTATAAGCATAATTGTGTGGCTGAGTTCTTGTGTTTGGCGTGGTGGTGGTTTCAGATCATTAGACTCGAAATACGAAAATATTCAGGAATCAACAACAGTGAGGTGGCAGTGGGTTATTGTAAAAAACGTTCTTTAAATTATTTTAAAATGTTATGACATGGAAGATTTTCTATTCCATCTAATTGTTACGCCAGACATCTTATAACTGAGATATTAATCAAAAAAATCATTCAAGCTATGATAATGCAATAATGTGTCGTGAACTATGAGCAAATCTCCGCTCAGGGGTGATCAACATGATATGTGTAATAATTAAAATAAATATATTATAAGTTTTGATAAAAAATAAATGTATTACTTTACCATTTATTCCTACTACCATTCCACTTGGTTTTAATCCCTCCTCGAATCTTCCCCCAGGTCTTTTTAGAGGCAAACTGAGTTGTCTGAGTTGATTTTAGATTTTTTGATATCGATATTTAGAATATAATTAAGTATCTTCATTAATATTTCAAAATAATGTGAGTTCGAAAAG
>JAKCPI010023822.1:0-79547 GCA_023213315.1 Euborellia annulipes | reverse complement strand
AAATTAAAGTATTGTTTGTTCATCATTAACCACTCACTACCTTTTCTCATCTTTCTGGCAACATACGGGTTCCGCATCGGAAGAACGAATTGTCTTTAGAGGCTATCCAAGAATTTTTACAATCCTCATAAGAAGTGAAGGATTCCTCATACATACCATGGCTCATCAATCGATACAGGTGGTAATCAGATGGAGCAAAATCAGATGAATACGACGGGTGGGGTAGGATCTCAAGTTTCAGAAGGCTTTCAGATGTTTACTGACTGAAAAGTCAACTTCCATTGATTGAGCTAAATCTTGAAGCGTTTGACATGAATTTTCATCGAGCAAGAACTCCAATTCTTCTTCTTCAAATTTTTTTTTAATTTGGCTGTTTCGATGTAGTTTTTGACAGGTTTTGCGACCTGCAGAAGACCATGTCTCTTGGTTTCAATCCGTATGGTACCCAATTTCCCTGCTTTTGGATCATTCCCATACCTTTCAGTCGTTAGTTGACCGTTGAAAAGTCAACTCTCATTAATTGAGCTAAATCTTGAAGCGTTTGACATGGATCTTCATCGAGCAAGTACTCCAATTCTTTATCTTCAAATTTTTTTCCGATGCCAGGTCGGTCCTTGTCTTCCAGTTCAAAATCACCACTCTTAAACTGAGCAAATTATTTCCAACATGTTTGGTCTATTTGTTTTTAATAGACAAAAAATTTTCATGACAAGACAGGGGTCCCCCTGCCTTCCTCCCCTGGCTACGCCCATGCTAACACCCAATACTTTTCCATTATACATGTATATATATTTATTTATTATTATTATTATCTTTGGCTTCCAGGGAGATTTTGATTGTAATTAAATTTAAAATTTACATGTTATTTTATTAACAGAGGTTTTTATTAGGCTGGTTTACAATGCGGGCCGTTCACAAATGTTTCGGCTTTCGCCATCTTCAGAACCTCTTGCATTGAGCCTCCATGTGTTGACAGGATGCCAGAGGTTCTGAAGATAGCGAAAGCCGAAACATTTGTGAACGGCCCGCATTGTAAACCAACCTAATAAACACCTCTGTTAATAAAATTTAAAAATTTTATTAATAATTTGAAAACCTACCACCTAAATTCAACCAAGAGTGCCGAGAAAGTAACATCTTGAATTGAAGATTTGATTGTAATATATATTCATGTAAAAATGTTAAATACTAGATAATTGACTTATAGATTTTGGTTAAATATTCTCTAATTTTAACTATTAACAAATTAAGCATTCTTAAAGTATTTATCACGCAATCGCCATCTTTAAGCAAATCAAATTATTCAAATATTGATCGAATATACTGTATTTCAAAACAAAATAAATACTTTTTTGTTATTTTTGTTAAAGGCTAAAAAAATAGATCTACATAACGTTGCCAAGGGTAAAAGGTAAAAGAAATCATAATAAAAAGCTGATGATCAATTACCGTAGAAAGAGCAACTTTTTAATCTCATTAAAATATTAACACGGTTTTAAAACTTTACAAAGTAAGGAGATCAATTTTTTTATGCTGTTTTAGTTAATTAAAAAATATTATAAATAAATTTTGGACGTTTATTTTTTATTATTATTAGAGATAAGGGGATAATAATTTCAAAGTAGCCATCATCAATCATGATTATTTAATTTCCTGGTAAACTCTTATGTAATTTTATATACAAACAATTGTTCTTTTCTAATATTCCTGCGCATACCGACCCCAATTACCCTCTTCTAATCCTCCCTATCCAACGATAAACATCGACATTGGCGGATTCTAAAGAGAAAGCTCCTTTCATCTCTAAAATCAATTATGAGCAATTTTTTCGTGTATTAGTAATGAAAAATATTGATAGATCCTCCATTTAATAGAATTGAGTAAAATATTCAATTATTTGGCTCTATTTGTGTGTTGTCTACTTCGTCATTTGTGCGGAATGTTTAAAAAATGAGGAAAAGAAAAACAAAACCTTTGGAAGCCAGATCCCGTAGGAGACGTTTCTAACAAAATTTTATTTCTCCATCTTCACTCCTTATGATGCACATCAAATCAATGTATCAAGAATTATGATAACTTTGTGCCTAAATTACACTGGCGAACAAAAAAGACCTCTTTTTATTGTTGCCGGGGTATTTGAAGCTATTTCTGAGTATTTGGGTAGGGCTGATTCCAAAAATGCCATCAGTTTTGTCCCTTCACGTCTACTTTTAGAAATATAAAGTTTCAGTCCAATTGGAGGTGATTTAGAGGTGCAAAACCTGGCTAAAAGTTTAGAAAATCGAATTGTTTTTCAGTTATTTCAACTTTGGACACTCCTAATACAATTTTTTCATCCCTGTTTGCAAAAAACATATTTTAACGATATTCTATAGTTCTTTAGCTTTTTAAAAATCATTTATTCGTTTAAATCTATTAGTTATTAGTGAATTTATAAATAAAATAGTTAAATATATCTGTATAGGCCCTAGTTAAAAGTTTATTCCTATGAGCTCTATCTACATTCGGAGAGAGAGCAAAACGCCTAAAAGATAGGCATCCAAAGTGTTTTTTTCACCAGACTGTTTTGTTTATAGTTTCTTTAATTTTTCACAAATGAATGATTTTTGGAAAGCTAAATTACTATAGAATATCGTTAAAATATGTTTTTTGCATTCAGGGATAAAGAAAATTGTATTAGGGTGTCCAAAGTTGAAAGAACTGAAAAAAATTCGTTTTTCTAAACTTTTAGCCACGTTCTGCACCACTAAGGGCCTGTTTTTACAACGCTTTTTTTTCATGTATACAGTAGGTAAGGCACTAGAGGTACACTGTAAAAAAAATTTTGATGATTTTACAATTTTTTTGTTGTAAGCAAATTTCCAAGACCAATAGATACTAAATTTACTATACAGTTGAATTATATTTTTACAAAACTCTTTGCAAAAATCGTTTACAAATGTGTGGTAATTTTACTAATATTTAGCAATTTTCGAGTCCAAATGTCTGGTAATTTTACCAATATTTAGTAATTTTACTAATATTTAGCAATTTTCGAGTCCAAATGTGTGGTAATTTTACAAATATTTAGCAATTTTACAATCCAAATGTTTGTAATTTTACTAATATTTAGAAAAAAGAAAAAAGAAATTTACGACTGGACCCATAGGTTATTGACCTTTAGGGGGCGTCTCTACCTGAATGGAGTGAAGTAAATATTTTTATTTAATGAAAAATTCCTCCAGGATTTGAACACTGACCTTTTTGGTAGAAGTCTGCTGCCTAGTCCATTTGACCATCGAATCACCTGTTAACTAATGATCTATCTCTGCTATTTGGCATTCAAGTATGACCTCATTGTAAACTATTTTTACTAAATAATAAAATAAAAAATAAACTTAAAGTTATCATAATATTATTATTTTTTGTATTATTATAACTTAAATAAATCCTTATAGTGCCAAAAATGTCTTTATTAAGAAAGCTAAAAATCAGTCGAAACAAAGTCGGCCATGTTGGCCGTCTCAGACAGCCTTAAAAGGAAAATTACAAAACCCTTGTATTGTAAAATTAGAAACCTTTTTGTAAAATTACAAACCCTTTTCTAAAATTACAAGCCGTGTTCTAAAATTACAATGCCGTTGTATTGTAAAATTAGAAACCTTTTTGTAAAATTACAAACCCTTTTCTAAAATTACAAACCGTGTTCTAAAATTACAATGCCATTGTATTGTAAAATTAGAAATCGAATGGTAAAATTACAATATTTACTCTAATTTTCCAAGAGAATTGTAATTTTAAAATGTTTTTTGGTTGTAAAAATTTTTTGAATGCATAGATTTGTAAATTTAGTATACAAATGTATGGTAGTTATCATTTACAAGGAAAATTTGTAAATTTACTATACTAAAACATTCTAAAATTAAAATTTTTTTTTACAGTGTATGAGTGTACTCATCCGCCATTTTTGTGCATTTGTCAAGCTGATGTTGCCATGGTAACAAAATATAAATAATTAAATAAAAGAAACTCGTGTTTTCCTTCCCTAACAAGTTTCGGCCACCATGAGAGCCATCATCAGAACTGAAACAAAATATATAAGTTAAATATGAAATAGTCTCAGTTCTGATGATGGCTCTCATGGTGGCCGAAACTTGTTAGCGCACCAGTCAACCAAAAATAAATATTATTGAAAATTATCCGTTTTTTTAATAATTATACCAAACGACATATTACCTGTCTATTTTGTGCCCAAGAATGAAAACACTTGTTTCTTTTACTTAATTGTATTAATTTGGACTGCATTCACCATTTTATCAAAATATAAATATTTTCCCATGTTTATAAATTTTATATCTTGAATTCTAATCTGCTACCAATAAATTGAAATAAATAGAGACTGGGTCGAAATGGTCTCTGTTGCCGAAAAAGACCTTAAATTAATTAAAAAAAAAATTCTATTATATCTGTGGAAACGAAATATATCTCGACACAAAAAAATCTGATGTGACAAGCACAGAACACAACTTTCGATTGCCGAAGGGAAGAGAAAGATGTGTGCTATGAGACCAGTCACACCAGATTTTTTTTTAATTACAACTCATGGTCGCCACCGTTTCAGCCACTACTGTATTGTTTATTACAGTATATTCTAAACACTAATTAAATTCAATTTCAGTTGTTTTTCCCCCCTAAAAAACAGCACCTCAAATTCCAATTTCTTGAAAAAAAAAAAAAAAAAAACAACAACAATAAAATTAACTTTGTTTAGTGATTTTTCTTTTTATTACTTTTTTTCGGCTTGATGGAAAAAGAAGTGAACTTGTTGGCTTAGGCTGACCCAGTTCCTTCCTTCTTTTTTAATTGTCTCATCAAAGCATCAACTTTTACACAAACTCTCTCTAAATAGCGGAAAAAGACAATTTCTGGTATTCGTTGGCAAATTAAATCTTATTATTTAATTTAATCTCTCCATTCTGTTTGATTAGGCTTTTTTTTAAACAAATTCACTATTCTCAATTCTGCCAAAAAAAAAAAAAAAAAAAAAAATTATCAAAAAGGAAGATAAAATAGAGTTTGAAAGCTTGTCCTATTTATTTTATACCGAAACAACAGGTCGTTAAGAGTATCATTTATTTATGTTCTAATCCAGGATGAAAGTATTTTCAAAATAGAAAAATTTTGTCATGGACTATTAATCGTTAGATCAGACGCGGTCCTATGATTTTTGGAAGGGCGAGGCTAGAACTTTTTTTAAATTAACAAATTCAGTCCCTTGAATGTGGAATTTTATAAAGCATCTATGCCAGTGATGGCGAACCTAAGGCCCGTGGGTCAGACTCTGATCCACCCAAGCTTTTTACCTGACCCACGATTGCTACTCAACGAAACTATTATTTCATATTACTATATTTACTTTATTTCATACTATATTATTACTATATTTCATACTATATTATTGTATGTAATTTTCGTTACTCCTTGTTCATTTAAACATTTATTGCCATTTACACCAAACACTTAAGAATTTTCAACCCCGTCAAACCATGTTCATTTTTACCCGTTAGGCGAATTGAATTTTAAAGATATTTAGTTTTAAAAAATACTCAGTTAAAAATTTTTAAACTTAACTCTGGTGCAAATTAGCATTAGTGACCCACGAACTAGTACTAAAAAATCTGGTGTGACTGGCGCACAGCACACAACTTTCTCTTACCTTCGGTAATCGAAAGTTGTGTTCTGTGCTTGTCACACCAGATTTTTTGTGTCGAAATATATTTAGTTTCCGCCAATATATTAGAATTTAAGATGTCAAATTTATAAACATGGGAAAATATTTATATTTTGTTACCATGGCAACCATTTCTCCTATCTTTCCTATGAAATACAAGAGTAAAGTGTGCTTCAAACAATTTTGAGGGCAAAACGAGAATATACATTTGAAAGAGCATCTAAAAAATAATTGATTTTTGAATTTTAATCAAAATCGTTAGAGCGAATTTTGAGAAAATCGAAAAAAACTGAAAAAGTACATCAGTAAAGTACTAGTACTCTTTGGCCGATTTTGATTAAAAGCTTATTTTTCCGGTCCCGGGAGGTATTTAACTTAAATATAAAATTTCATCCTCCTAGCTCAATTCCTTCATGCTTAAAATTGAACACACACACACACACCCACCCACACACACACACACACACAGACAGACCATGTCGCGAAAACCACTTTTTTGGATTCAGGGGACCTCAAAACGTGAAGATCCATCAAAATCTCGACATCGAATTTTTGACATGAATCCAATACTTTCTCTCTATATATATATTACATATATACATAGGTAAGAGAAAGTAAAAAGTGGTTTTTGCAACATGGCCTGTCTGTCTGTGTGTCTGTCTGTCTGTGTGTCTGTGAACAAAATATCTCAAGAACGGAAAGAGCTAGGAGGTTGAAATTTTATATTTAAGTTAGGCACCCCATGGGACGTGACACGAAGCTTTTGAACAAAATCGACCAAAGAGTACTAGTACTTTACTGATGCACTTTTTCAGTTTTTTTTTCGATTTTCTCAAAATTCGCTCTAACGATTTTGATTAAAATTCAAAAATCAATTATTTTTTAGATGCTCTTTCAAATGTATATTCTCGTTTTACCCTTAAAATTGTTTGAAGCACACTTTACTCTTGTACTTCATAGAGAAGATAGGAGAAATTGCCATGGTTACAAAATATAAATATTTTCCCATGTTTATAAATTTTACATCTTGAATTTTAATATATCAGCGGAAACTAAATATATGTCGACACGAAAAATCTGGTGTGACAAACACAGAACACAACTTTCGATTACCGAAGGTAAGAGAAAGTTGTGTGCTGTGCGCCAGTCACACCAGATTTTTTTTAATGATATCTCAATAATTTTCAAATTCTCTATAAATCACTTGCGTAGACTATAAAACGATAGCTTTACTTTACTCTATGGGACAGTAATGAGGTATAACTACTATCGTAGTTATTTCTGATATTTTTTTCCAATTTTTTTTTCTTTTTTCTGAGAGCTCCTCGAGGTTACTAGCAGGTGGGATGCAGGATATTGGTTCACTGTAATATTGGTTGTTTGTCGCTTATTTGTGGAAAACTTAATTTTGGCTGGCTATTATGCGCATCCCACCTTCTAAGTATACTGACAAGTAATCTCTCCAAGAGATTGAATTGAATTGGATGCCAATCAATTGAAATAAATAGGGAGATGGCCTAAATGACCTCCGATGCCGAAAAAGACCTTAAACGAATTTTAAAAAAAATATCGAGGAGCAAATCGTTTAATTTCCTTGTCTGATTTTTATACTTTCTCTTACCTATATATGTTATTAATAATATATATAGAGAGAAAGTATTGCATATGTCATACATACACAAAAATTTGTATTGCTAAAAAATGTATTAATACAAACTATTATTAATTATTTTATTCATAAAACCTTAGCAATTATTTAGAAAATTAATCGCTTTGACAATATTCGCGCCTCCCCTTAAACCTGTCCGCGCCTCCCTAGGGAGGCGCGCCTCACAGTTTGGAAAACGCTGATGGAATTGAGCTTGAAATTTTATATTCAAGTTGGGTTCATACTCTCCTGTAAGCTTATAAATAAGTTCGATCAGAGAGTAGGTAAACTTTTAATATAGTTTTAAGTTTAGATACTTAAAACTTTTAAGTTCACTCTCGCCACCAAATAATAAGAATTCACTGAAACCGATTTTCTATCTTTTTGATTGTTCCATTATTGTTGATTCTTAAACAGAATTCGGATTTAACCTCGGATCTGAACCTCTATTTAAATTTAAAAAAAAAATGCTTTTTTAAATATTTTTACTTTCAAATATACAGTTAAAATTAAATCCAATTAAAAAGTTAGAGGGTGAACGAACGAATGTAGGGCATTTATGAATTCTTACAACTGTGTCTGTCTGTGAGTTTTGTTAAATTTAATTAAAGCCTTTTTAACATAGAGAGAAATAAACTGCAAATGGCGAAATACAGATATTAAATTTCATTCTTTGATAAAATATAACTAAAATTAATTTTAATATTTACTAAATTCATATATCCGAAAAAATAAGGGTGTGCCGCCCGGAGTCGAATCCCTCCCTCTCTTGACCACAGATTTATATCTCTCCACGGATATTTAAATTTTAATTAATACGCAATTTCGTAAATTTAGTGATGAATTCGTGAATCTTCGTAAATTTAATTTTTTATATCAATAATTCCTTACAATGTACCAGTATTTAATTTAATAATGTCAAAAAGATCAATTAGTATAAAAATACCTATTATTTAAATTATATTATTAAAATACTAATTTCTGATTATTATTAATTCATTTTATAGAAAATAATAATTTTTAATTGTCTTCCGGACGCCAAGGCTTACGCATCGCCTGAGAACCACTCAGTGAAGTTGCTATTCCTCAAAGCTCTCCCCAAGGGCGGATACAAGGGGGGGTAAAGGGGATAATTACCCCCCCCCCTGAGATTTGAAAAAACTACTTTTTTCGAAAAAAAAAAAAAATGTATTTTTAATGTAAAATTTTAAAAATTAATACTTAAAAATTTGATTTATATTTATATTTTGGCAAGCAAGTACAGAATGCGCCTTTAAATTTCCGAAATAGAGAAAAAATTGTGTGCTGTGCGACCAGTCACTCCAGATTACGGGGGGGCCCCTCCCCCGAGAAACACCTCTGGATCCGCCACTGGCTCTCCCTGGACTGTTGGTTCTTATTTTGGCGTTTTATTGATGTTTCCAATGAGGAGCGAGTTTTCTGGTTACAAATTTTAAATATTTACCTATTTTTACTTTCTCTTACCTATGTATATATGTAATATATATATAGAGAGAAAGTATTGGATTCATGTCAAAAATTCGATGTCGAGATTTTGATGGATCTTCACGTTTTGAGGTCCCCTGAATCCAAAAAAGTGGTTTTCGCGACATGGTCTGTCTGTGGGTGGGTGGGTGGGTGGGTGTGTGGGTGGGTGGGTGGGTGTGTGTGTGTGTCTGTGTTCACTTTTAAGCATGAAGGAATTGAGCTATGAGGCTGAAATTTTATATATAAGTTAAACACCCCCCGGGACCGGAAAAATAAGCTTTTAATCAAAATCGGCCAAAGAGTACTAGTACTTTACTGATGTACTTTTTCAGTTTTTTTCGATTTTCTCAAAATTCGCTCTAACGATTTTGATTAAAATTCAAAAATCAATTATTTTTTAGATACTCTTTCAAATGTATATTCTCGTTTTGCCCTCAAAATTGTTTGAAGCACACTTTACTCTTGTGCTTCATAGGAAAGATAGGATAAATGGTTGCCATGGTAACAAAATATAAATATTTTCCCATACTTATAAATTTTACATCTGAATTCAAATATTCCCTACTGCCGGGAACTAAATATATGTCGACACAAAAAATCTGGTGTGACAAGCACAGAACACAACTTTCGATTACCGAAGGTAAGAGAAAGTTGTGTGCTGTGCGCCAGTCACACCAGATTTTTTTTATACAAATTAACCCGGAACTTTTTTTTTAAATTACGCTAGTTCATTTCATCATTCCCCTTTTTGTTTCACTTTCATTTATTCATTGATGGGAAAATTAATTTCTTTTTCTTTAAGAAACAAAAAAAGCTCTAATTAATTTCCTCCCAAATATAGGGGGAGTTTTCCTGTCGCCTCCATTTTTCTTTCCTGCCTCCTACTTTTTATTTTGCCGTGTTCATTTCTCTCTTGTTCTCGAGCCAAAACACGTGCTACTTCTGCTCTAGAAAAGTTTTGTTTCATCCCTTGAGGGATATTTTCTATAACGAAATAATCATTCCCGTTAAAATACTTTCCTTTTCACAAAAATTTAATATTTTCGATGTGTAAAAATAAAGTTGGATTCTCCACCTTGTGGTCCGATTTCCAAAACGTTGAGCTCTTTAAGCTGATGAATAAAAAAAACTTTCTTTCAAGGAATAAAATCTTTTGTTGCCATTTTATTTATTTCTTATTGGACTTGTTCGATTGATATTTTTTTTTTTACTGTAAATTTAATGTCATTTTTTTTTTGTTCTTTTCCCACTTTATTTTGCAACCGAGTGGTTTCGCTTCAATGCTCTTATCCCCTACCTTTTATTCTTTCAATCTTAAAAAAAGGGAGTAACATTTCTCCTGCTTTAACTAATTAACTAAGTGGTATTGGACGTCTTGAATCTAATTTTAATGCATTTTTATTTTTTTATTAAATTACAAATGGGAATTTATCACGAGAATCGGCTGAAAAAGTCCAATTGGGGAGTAAGTCCTTTTGAAAAAGCGTACATAGATATTCTAATATTTGACTCTTGTTAATTAAATTCTACACTATATTTTAGAAAATACTCCTAAAACCAATTTAATTAAAATTTTGCAAATTACTATTCAAGTAGTTTGAAGTTAACTGCGTTACGGTATCTTTGGTTTCATGTCAATTATTGCCTTTTTTTTGAACAATTTGGAAATTTTCTATCCTATATGGGCCCTGTTACGCATTAGTGTGTCAAGCGCCACCTATCGCGTTTTGAGAAAATCAACATTAAAGTTTTTTGTTTTGATTGGATTATATATAATTTTTACTTTCTCTTACCTATGTATATATGTAATATATATATAGAGAGAAAGTATTGGATTCATGTCAAAAATTCGATGTCGAGATTTTGATGGATCTTCACGTTTTGAGGTCCCCTGAATCCAAAAAACTGGTTTTCGCGACATGGTCTGTCTGTGTGTGTGTGTGTGTGGGTGTGTGTGTGTGTTCAATTTTAAGCATGAAGGAATTGAGCTAGGAGGTTGAAATTTTATATTTAAGTTAAATACCTCCCGGGACCGGAAAAATAAGCTTTTAATCAAAATCGGCCAAAGAATACTAGTACTTTACTGATGTACTTTTTCAGTTTTTTTCGATTTTCTCAAAATTCGCTCTAACGATTTTGATTAAAATTCAAAAATCAATTATTTTTTAGATGCTCTTTCAAATGTATATTCGCGTTTTGCCCTCAAAATTGTTTGAAGCACACTTTACTCTTGTGCTTCATAGGAAAGATAGGAGAAATGGTTGCCATGGTTACAAAATATAAATATTTTCCCATGTTTATAATTTTGACATCTTAAATTTCTAATATATTGGCGGAAACTAAATATATGTCGACACGAAAAATCTGGTGTGACAAGCACAGAACACAACTTTTGATTACCGAAGGTAAGAGAAAGTTGTGTGCTGTGCGCCAGTCACACCAGATTTTTTATTGTCAATTGTGCAAGTAACATTAAATATCAATTTTTTTAGGACATATTTCATAAAAAATACTATTAATTATAGCATTTGAAACAATATTCCGTGCTTAACTCAATTTTTAATTTCTTTAGCGCTTGACACACTAATGTATAACAGGTTCCATATATTAAATATATAGAGATAAAGTATTCCATTTTTTTAACAACCAACAGGTTACTAAAAAATAAGCATTTTCCAATTTTTTATTTTTTATTTAATCACGACTGCCAACACACAAATCCATATCACTAATGAATATGCCTACAAATTTTTTTTAATCCATCGCTATTTAAAATCAATCGAAACTTTCACTCTAGTTAAAACATAATTAGTCTGCTGCCTCCCTTTCCTCTCTAAATTCATTTCTCTTGATTTTATTTTACATATTTATAAAAAAAGATAAACTGTCAATTAAATTTTAATTAATCACACTTGTAATATGAATATTAGTTTTAAAAAAATGTTTGCAAACCAAACAGAAAAAATACATGCATGTATTTGCTCTGCGTTTGGGAATAAAAGCAGTGTCGCATCTGTTTATTTTATTTTAAAATAAAAAAAATAAAAAATTTGAATAAAACCTTACCTACTCTGGCCGATTTTATTTAAAAGCTTATTTTTGCGTCTCAGGGGGGCACCTAATTTAAATTTAAAATTGCAACCTCGTACTCCAATTCTTTCATGCTTTATTTTGAACACAGACAGACAGACCATTTTGAGGGACCCAGTTTTTTGAATTCAGGGGGGCCTCAAAAGCAAGACATCGAATTTTTGACGCAATACTTGCTCTCTATATATTAACGTAGAGATAAAAATCTGGTGTGACTGGCGAACAGCACACAACTTTCTCTTACCTTCGGTAATCGAAAGTTGTGTACTGTGCTTGTCACACCAGATTTTTTGTGTCGACATGTATTTAGTTCCCGGCAGTAGGGAATATTTGAATTCAGATGCAAAATTTATAAGTATGGGAAAATATTTATATTTTGTTACCATGGCAACCATTTCTCCTATCTTTCCTATGAAGCACAAGAGTAAAGTGTGCTTCAAACAATTTTGAGGGCAAAACGAGAATATACATTTGAAAGAGCATCTAAAAAATAATTGATTTTTGAATTTTAATCAAAATCGTTAGAGCGAATTTTGAGAAAATCGAAAAAAACTGAAAAAGTACATCAGTAAAGTACTAGTACTCTTTGGCCGATTTTGATTAAAAGCTTATTTTTCCGGTCCCGGGGGGTGTTTAACTTAAATATAAAATTTCAGCCTCATAGCTCAATTCCTTCATGCTTAAAATTGAACACACACACACACACACACACACAGACACACACACACACACAGACAGACCATGTCGCGAAAACCACTTTTTTGGACTCAGGGGACCTCAAAACGTGAAGATCCATCAAAATCTCGACATCGAATTTTTGACATGAATCCAATACTTTCTCTCTCTATATATATTACATATATACATAGGTAAGAGAAAGTAAAAATAAAGTAAAAATCGTAAAAAGTATTTTTGTATTTGCGATTTATATGTATAAAAATATTATGAGTGTTCCCACGTCTGTCTCTGTTTAATTTAAAGTATGAAGGAATTGAGCAAGGAGGTTGAAATTTTATATTTGGTGCACAACTTTCTCTTACCGAAGAGTAAGAGAAAGTTGTGTGCTGTGCGCCAGTCACACCAGATTTTTTCTAATGATTCCATTATTAAACAAAATATAATAATTTAATCTCCATTACTATTGGGGTCATCTTCTTTGTGTTTTGTATTTATTTTTTTTCTAAATCAGTGATGAAAATATTTTTTTAATATTATTTAAAATTCATATAACATTTTTTTGTTCATTCATTCTTTCTGTCATGTTTATTAATATGTTGGATATTGTAAATTCATTTATTTCCTGCTGGACGTAATAATAATGAAAATTGACAGTCATTTTTTTTTTAAGGATATGTTAACTTAATAAACTTTATGTAAATTTTTACGGTCTTTTTTTCTCTTTGATTTTAAGCCAATTAAACAGTCGGGAATGTACGTATTTTGCTTTCATTGATTAATCTTACCTTTTTTTTCAAACGTTTAGTTAATCCCTTTTATTAGGGGCAAATATAAATGTAAGACAAATGTTAATGAGAAGAGTTGCTAAAGGGTTAAGACGCTTGTACAAATTTGTTTTTTTTTTTAATAATTATATTTCTAACTTATACTCGTAGCTTATGTAAAAAAAAAAAAATTAATGAAAAGGATTTTACCAACAAAAAACAGAAATATGCTAAATAAAATAATTTTTAAGTTAAATAAGTCAAAATTAGCTACTCTATATTATGCTATTAGTTTAAGGCTTGTTGAAACAATTTAAACAAGTGTCCACTGTTGATACAGAATGAGTTTTAAAAATTCATTCCCTCACTCCATTGCAAAAACATCACAATTTCGTCTTTATTACTAAAAATGTTCTTTGATCATAAAGAGTCGCATCCCCTAAAGCTTCTAGCACATCTGTGGCCCTTAACCAGCGAGGGGGCTAAGAACAACTCCTTTAGATAGGTCTTTGACCTTGTAGGAGACACTAGCCCCACCCATACACATGTATTAAATAAAAACAAAAATTGTAATTATTTTGGTATCATCTCATAGGCTCCATTGGAACTAGTTTGTCTTAAAAACATATTGGTCTGTAGTATATAGGCTATTTATTAATATATAAAATCAACGATATAAAGAATTATCAAAGCACAAATTAAAACATAACAAAATCAAAAACAAAACCAAGGCATTACAATAAATAAAACATATTTTATATGTATGACTATTTTGCTTAAATGACAATATGTGCTGATGAAAGAAAACTTTTTATTTTTTTTGCTCTTGGTGATTTTAGTGCTGGAGGATCTCGCAATTTGGATCCAATAGAATTTAGGTGAAAGACCTGGGAACAAGTTAATACAATATTAAATGCTCTGGAATTGCCGAGGATTTTTTATTATATAAATAGTGTATATCAAAGTTTTTCGAAGAAATAAACATTATTCAGGGATTTTCGTTTTCTAAATTAAATTAAGCAAGAAGATCATTGGATGTGGAAGATTTAGTGATTGATGGCTAGGGCCTATGCAATGAAAGAAATTCTAGCTCTAGGGCAGGGGTGGGCAAAAGCCGGCCCGCGGGCCGGATCCGGCCCTTTTGCTTACTTTATCCGGCACGTTGAAAAATCCCTTTTATGCGATTTTGTTGAAATCAACAGTATTGGCCCAAGGTTCGGCCAATTGTCAGCATTGGAAATTCCTACCAGGGTATTAACTGTCAAATTTCTTTGTCCAAATGCTTAAAAATGATACGTATAGTGTTTTTGTCAAAAAAAATTAGGTGTTGGCTGTGTCTTCTACACAGCCGGTGGCTTTTTAACGTGACAACGTCTTTTGCTTGATTTCAAAAAAATTTTTTTTCTCTTACCTATATTGAAATATAAAGAGAGAAAGTATTATTTTATTTATTTTTTTTTACTAGTAGTTTGTTTTCATAAATAAACATGTTCAAACATTTTCATTGAAACAATATATGACAAGTGTGGTCAAACTTTTATCCATTAAGGGCGACATATGCTTAAAAAATGAGGTTTTTCGAGAAAAAACTAATTTTGGAGTTAATTACTCGGGATTTTTTTATTTATTCTATTAGAGGTTTTCGTTCTGCACCAAATGACATCCCATTTAGTCTGATCTGATTAGCCGTTCGGAATCTACAGGGGTTTAAAATTTCGAAAAACGAAATCCCGCCGAGTGCTCTCATGCGGTAAAATGACGTCATATCAAAAAAAAAGAAAAAAAGCCCTGGGGGTATTGAACCACTCTTTCTAAAACTATATTTAGATTTAATGTAGCTTTTATGGTCAAGTAGCTAGGCGTTGCACAAGTAGGGCTATTTTTCGATATTTTTTTGTCTAAAAAATGAGGTTTGTCGAGAAAAAAACCAATTTTGGAGTTAATTACTCGGGATTTTTTTATTTATTCTATTAGAGGTTTTCTTTCTGCACCAAATGACATGCCATTTAGTCTGATCTGATTAGCCGTTCGGAATCTACAGGGGTTTAAAATTTCGAAAAACGAAATCCCGCCGAGTGCTCTCATCCGGTAAAATGACCTCATATCAAAAAAAAGAAAAATTTCATTTTGGCCCGCGCTTAAAAGTATTTGCCCACCCCTGCTCTAGGGCTTAGAATTAAAAGAAAATTCCACTATCTACTCTATTTTAGTGAATTTAATAAATAAACATTGACTAATTATGCTTCAAAGGGATTATATTAATACAACATTTTTGTTATGTAAAGAAGTATGTTTATACTAACACCCAAAATTGAAATCAATATAAGCAACTTGAGGATCGTCTCAAATGCATTGGAATTAGAGGAAACCCAATTAAAAGAGACCCTCCCGTCCACTTTTAAATTTATGACGGTTTCGTGTAAAATTTATTGTCCCATTGGGGTAATTGTAATTGGAAATTCTTCTTGCTTGCATTGGCTACCCCTGTCTCAGCTTGCATAATGGTTAATTTACTTAAATTTATGCTGATCGAACTTTGAATATTTAATATTTAATTAATTGATTTCGCTGTGTCTCCATATTGATCTTGAAATCTACAAGAAGAATATTAAAAAATCTGGTGTGACTGTCGCACAGCACACAACTTTCTTTTACCTTCGGTAATCGAAAGTTGTGTACTGTGCTTGTTACACCAGACTTTTTGTGTCGACATGTATTTAGTTCCCGACAGTAGGGAACATTTGAATTCAGATGTACAATTTATAAGTATGGGAAAATATTTATATTTTGTTACCATGGCAACCATTTCTCCTATCTTTTCTATGGAGTACAAGAGTAAAGAGGTCTTCAGAAGATTTCAATCGCAAAATGAGAATATACATTTTAAAGAGCATCTAAAAAATAATTGATTTTTGAATTAAAAAAAAATCGTTGGAGCAAATTTTGATAAAATCGAAAAAAACAGAAAAAGTACATCAGTAAAGTACTAGTACTCTTTGGCCGATTTTGATTAAAAGCTTATTTTTCCGGTTCCGGGGGGGGGGGGGGGGTGTTTAACTTAAATATGAAATTTCAACCTCTTAGCTCAATTCCTTCATGCTTAAAATTGAACACACACAGACACACACACAGACAGACCATGTCGCGAAAACCACTTTTTTGGATTCAGGGGACCTCAAAACGTGAAGATCCATCAAAATCTCGACATCGAATTTTTGACATGAATCCAATACTTTCTCTCTCTATATATTAACATATATAGAGGTAAGAGAAAGTAAAAATTTAGTATCAATTGTCTTTTTTAAAATCAGAAAATAAATTCTTCTTGAAGGCAAGCAAGCTTCTTAATCTTAGTCTTGTGGGAGGAGATTTTATCCCAAGATGATGGATCGTCCCGCAGAAAGGGACTAACTTTAATGAAGAATGGCTCAATTATTCTGATTAAGATTTCGATGATATATTGCCTGATATAATTTTCCTTCCGTAGTCTTTATTATTAATTACAAACTTAAATAAATTAACTTTTTACCTTCTCTTACCTATATTTATTGAAATCATAAAAAATCTGGTATGACTGGTAGCACAGTACATAACTTTCTTCTACCTTTGGTAATTGAAAGTTGTGTTCTGTGCTTGTCACACCAGGTTTTTGTGTCATTTTATTTAGTTTCCGCCGATAAAAATTAAGATGTTTACCTCTAAACACTGGAAAAGATTTATATTTTGTAGAATTTATTTTCTGATTTGTAATTTCCATTTTAAAAAAAATTTCATAAAAAAATCTCGTAGATTATCATGAAAACCATTTCTCCTATGAAGTACAGTGAGGGACAATATTAAGTTCCATATATATATATATATATATTTCGCGGCAAGAATCCTCAACGCAATAAAATAATCACAAGTAAAAAACGCATGGGTGGGACTTAATATTATCCCCTCACTACAAGAGTAAAGTGTGCTTCAAACAATTTTGAGGACAAAATGAAAGAGCACCTGAAAAATAAATGATTTTTTATGTTAATCAAAATTGTTAGAGTAAATTTTGAGAAAATTAAAAAAACTGAAAAAAGTGCAACAGTAAAGTAGACTACTAGTATTCTGGCTGATTTTGTGCAAAAGCTTATTTTCATGCATCAGGGGTGGGGGTGCCTAACTTAAATATAAAATTTCACCATCTTAGCTCAATTTCTTCATGCTTTAAATTGAACACACACACACAGACAGACCATGTTTCGAAAACCATTTTTTTTTATTCTCAGGGGACCTCAAAAAATGTATTTCCATCAAAGTCTCGTCATTGAATTTTTGACATGAATCCAATACTTTCTCTCTATACATATATCTGTCAGTGTTGTGAATAAGTGGTTAAGTAGACTATGTTTATTTTTTAAGGCACGACTTTTAAAGTTTACATAACTAAAGATTTAGATTTACTTTTTACTTTCAAAAATAACTACATTTAGAGGCAGCCCCTGACATGCCCACTTATATACCTCCCTGCTTAGAGCATTTAACTTATTTTGAACAAGAATTAACTTGACCACTTATACACTGGGCTGAAGATATATTAACATATATATGTACAAATAATGTATTAGGAAAAAGCAGAAATAAAATATATATTATTATTATAACATATATTAATATATATAGTAGAAAGTAAAAATATTGATATAACGAATATCTTTCACCTTGTTGAATGCAACCATTGGCGTCATTTCAACTTTTTCTTGGGGGGGGAGCAAACTTTTTTTTTCTTAAAATCATAAAATTTACCTACAAATAGGTACTCAAATTTGGCCAAAACATATTTAATTTAATTAATTGTTTAATTTTGTAAAGTTTCTATACTTGTAAATATATTTTATTTAACTTTGTGCCTAATTAATTTATAAGCCAACGAGGACTGAAGATGGACGAATAAATTTTGTCCGAAACGTCTCCTTTTCGGCATTTGGCATCCAAAGGCTCTCTTCATTTGCTGCACCTGTACTTATTCTTTTCCATTCCATAACATCAACAGCAACTTCTCTTCGAATTATTTTATTTAGAATATAAAATTAAAAAAAAAATCAGAGCCCTTGGAGGGGAGGGGGGGCAAATGACGCCCCTGAATGCAACTCTAGAGCTAACAAATATTCAGAAGAGAAGAATCAAATGAGAAATATTGAGCCTAAAGCCAACAAATGAGAGCTTATTTAATAGAATTGAATAGAAACTTTAATTTTTCTGTCCGCTTGACTTATGACTTGAAAACAACTTGAGAGTTTTTCCAAGCTCATTCAAGACATTTCCTATTTTCTCTTCTTTCTTATATTTTAATAATAATATTAAAAAAAAAAAAACTAATGCTGTATTTTTTTCTTCTACAGTTAAAGAGAACTAATAACTTTCTAAATGAGCAGATTAAAAAAGATGATATACAGGGTCGTATATATGAATTTACTAGAACATTATTTTTATATTAATCAATGTTTATATATATTTATATATAAAAAAAAAGATTAATATGAAAGAGCCTAGCGAGGAACCCAACTGGCATTTTTCCTTTGGGAGCGATAAATGTTATATAAAATAAATGGGCCTGATGAATTTTCATTTTCAACGTGAGAGTGGAGTATAAAGTCATAACGAGGCGAGCGTTAAAACTAATTTAGTTTGTAAATATAAAATTGTGTTTTTCACTTTGGAAAGAAATGGAAATTTTATTTTTTGAATCATGCAGTATTAAAATTAAATTTACAAATTATACACATAGGACCGGTTGCTTCACTCCTAATTAACTAGCTATCTTTCGATTAAGCTAGTTGACTATGACTTTCGGTTCTTTTCACATCTACTAATGCTGAACTCTTATAGCCCGGATCGTAGTTATCTAGCTAAAACCCAATGTTCGATATTAGCTTAACTTACGGGCGAAATTAGGAGGACATAAGCCAGGTTAATTTTTTTGAAAATGGCAACGGAGAAGAGCAACAGTCACCAGTCACCACAATAGTTGCATACAGGTGCCATGCCAGCCCCCGGGTTTGGCGTAGTAGGTAGCGCGCCTCCCTCCTATACCAAACGTCGCGGGTTCGGACCCAGGCAGTCCGATGATTTTATTTAAGCCATTTGGATACCAGATGGCTTAAATAGAAATGCCTCAACCCACAATAGATAATATATATTACCAACGGTTATCGTCTAAAGTCTTAAATGGCCTGAGTTGCCGAAAAGACTGTGTGAATGTGTGTGTGAGTGTGAGTGTGAATGAGAAAAAAGTGTGAATGTTTAAAAAAAAAAAAAAAAAAAAAAAAGGTGCCATGCCAAAAGCGGCGAACAATCAGCTCAAAAAAATCATTTGATTTAAAATTGAGAGTTGTTTGCAACATATAATATAATAAAAGCAATCGCCCCATATATTCACAAACAATTTAATTTATAGTAACGGATGGAACGTCCCTCGGTAGCCATCGAAACATTGTATTTGTATATATATTTATCTCAGCCAAAAACATCGGAGATGCAAAAAGGGGCGCCTCGCATTATTTTTGCCCAGCGTCGAGGTGAAATCAAAAAAATGCGCCTCGCTTTTCTGATTTATATAAAAGCGAGGAAATATTTTCACTTAAATAAAACCCCTACAGAATTTTATTTGTTTCATATATCCTCGCTTTTATATAAATCAGAAAAGCGAGGCGCATTTTTTTGATTTCACCTCGACGCTGGGCAAAAATAATGCGAGGCGCCCCTTTTTGCATCTCCGATGTTTTTGGCTGAGATTTCACTTCTTTTTGTGAAATATTACATTTAAATTTTATTTAATAATTTTTGTTTATTAAATATTAAGTTATCCCATGAATAGATCTTTTAATATGCATTCCAAACAGAAAAAAATTAATACATCGTTTGGTATCCATTCAAAACGATAAACATAGGATTTCACCAAATTTTATAAAATTTTAGGTTTTTTATTTTTGTTATGTTGGTAGAATGTAAATACATCGTTTGGCATCCATTCGAAACGATAAACATAGGATTTCACCAAATTTTATAAAGTTTTAGGTTTTTTATTTTTGTTATGTTGGTAGAATGTAAATACATCGTTTGGCATCCATTCAAAACGATAAACATAGGATTTCACCAAATTTTATAAAATTTTAGGTTTTTTATTTTTGTTATGTTGGTAGAATGTAAATACATCGATTGGCATCCATTCGAAACGATAAACATAGGATTTCACCAAATTTTATAAAATTTTAGGTTTTTTATTTTTGTTATGTTGGTAGAATGTAAATACATCGTTTGGTATCCATTCAAAACGATAAACATAGGATTTCACCAAATTTTATAAAATTTTAGGTTTTTTATTTTTGTTATGTTGGTAGAAAGTAAATACATCGATTGGCATCCATTCGAAACGATAAACATAGGATTTCACCAAATTTTATAAAATTTTAGGTTTTTTATTTTTGTTATGTTGGTAGAATGTAAATACATCGATTGGCATCCATTCGAAACGATAAACATAGGATTTCACCAAATTTTATAAAATTTTAGGTTTTTTATTTTTGTTATGTTGGTAGAATGTAAATACATCGTTTGGTATCCATTCAAAACGATAAACATAGGATTTCACCAAATTTTATAAAATTTTAGGTTTTTTATTTTTGTTATGTTGGTAGAATCGTAAATACATCGATTGGCATCCATTCGAAACGATAAACATAGGATTTCACCAAATTTTATAAAATTTTAGGTTTTTTATTTTTGTTATGTTGGTAGAATCGTAAATACATCGATTGGTATCCATTCAAAACGATAAACATAGGATTTCACCAAATTTTATAAAATTTTAGGTTTTTTATTTTTGTTATGTTGGTAGAATCGTAAATACATCGATTGGCATCCATTCGAAACGATAAACATAGGATTTCACCAAATTTTATAAAATTTTAGGTTTTTTATTTTTGTTATGTTGGTAGCACTTCTTCTTATCACGTTAATCTATTATATTTCTATCTGAATGGATTTATCCTAAAAATTGTTATTCCATTAGGGATGAAAATTACTAATATTAATAGATATGTTCCTAGATGACGTCATCAGGGAGTAAAATAGTTAGAATTGTCTTTTCGCCACGTTAAAGATAGGACAAATTTGAAATTTTGAATACCTCTCAAAAAGTCACTTTTGATCCAAAATGAAATTTTATATCAAAGGTATCGGGTTTTTGATAGTATCTATTTGTATTTTAAATTTCATCCAAATCGGTCCAGCAGGGAAACCTGTAGCTTTGTCTAAAAATTTGAAAATTGAAGAAAAGAATGAAAAAAAAAAAAGAAAAAAAAAAGGAAAAATAAGAGACTAACTTTTGACCTTCCGAAATCGGCAAAATCTCAACTTTGAGCCTCTGCCATTCTGTTTGGGACTGGAATTTTTTTTGAATTCGTGCTCAAAATAATCCTTATTTATTCTAGTTTAATATAAAAAAAATTTGGCTCCGATATCTTAAAAACTTTTTGAGATATTCGCCCAGAAAGAGAAAAGTTTCTCAAAAAAATTTTTTCACGTCCCTATCTTTTATTAAGGATTTAAAATCATTCTTGATAATATAGTCTAGGGACGACTCGTCCATCTAAATGCAATGGGCCATTGGCATCTATTGGAATGTCAACTAAATGGTAGTATTAAGAGTTTCTTTGCTTTCTTTTGCTTTTCACATGCTCGGCGACGAGTCGCTCCCGCGACTCTTGATAACCCCTAAACGGCCGCTGTAGTCGAAAAGGGGTTTTAAAATAAATATTTATCTAAATTAATTTTAATTTTCAATAAGTTTTTATAAATGATGTCTTTATTAAGTTGCTAACTTCATAAAACTTTTCTTTTACCTCAGATAGCTAATTATATGTGACAAAACTCATTTAACTCTAATGTTTAGCGTTTTCTTGTTTTCTATATCGATCAAAGAGAAAGTTCTGTGATCAGCGGTCAAACTTTAATTTAAAAAAAAAAATCATTTTTCTCATTTTAATTAAAAAATATCCCAAGATATTTTTCAGTTTATAAATCCAATCAAATGCAGAATGGGGAGAATTCATTTTCTCGTTTTTTTAGTGTTTTTTTTTTTTCATTTTTTATTAAACTCTGAAATTCATTTGTCATGAAAAAGAAATTAGCTTTATTAAAAAAAAAAATCATTTGATTTAAAATTGAGAGTTGTTTGCAACATATAATATAATAAAAGCAATCGCCCCATATATTCACAAACAATTGAATTTATAGTAACAAAGCCTATAAACAATAAATTTCCATATTTAATATAACAGTGTTCCGCACTGCCTGTTCAACACAAAAAATAGATATATTTCTATTATAAATCGCCTCTGACGCTACTAAATATCGCTATGATTCTTGATTTGACAACCAGTTAGGGCAGCGTTTCCCAACCTTTTGAAGTCCACGGCACCCCAAAGGTGCGTTGGGAATAATATTACACACTAGCGGCACCCTTCCTTTTTTTTCCCTATCAAAACGAAATTTTTTCCACTCTGAGGCAAATTTTTTTTGAAAATTTTGCCGCTTCCATTTTAATCATTTGACCTTTTTTTTAGCAAAACTTTATTTTTTCGCCTCTTTATTATTTTTTTTTAATCTAAATATCTCGCGGCACCCCTTAGGCATTCTCGCGGCACCCTTGGGTGCCGGGGCACACCGGTTGGGAACCACTGAGTTAGGGTTATGTAAAAAAAGAAATTCTTCTTTATAATCTTTGATAAACCAGAGTTTTTTTTTTTTTTTTTTTTTTTTTAATAAAAGCACTTTGAGTAAGATGTTCGAAATTTTCATAAAATCAATGTGCCAGGCAGAGATTAACGCTGACAGATGGAGGGATATTCAACTTGCCATTCATCACATACCTATTTCGTGTGTGTGTTCTCAGTCTCTTGGAAAATTTGAGCAAGCTTCCGTATTTTGCGTCCCTCGCCCCCCCCCCCCATAATTATATATGATGATTTTGTACTGTCCTGGAGGCATTTTATAAAAAAAAAAACACTCACACTTGTTTTCCCATTCACACAGCAACTTAGACTTTATTCGATAACCCGAAAAATTAGCAAGAATGTGAGTGTATTTTATTGGGAGGTCCATGGCAATCGGGTATCGAACCCAGGATCTCCAGTTTTTATTCAGGGGACCTCAAAACGTGAAGATCCATCAAAATCTTGACATGAATCCATTACCTTCTCTCTATATAGATTAACATATATAGAGGTAAGAGAAAGTAAAAACAAAAATAAAAATTTAATTGGGTATAGGAGACTTTGCAGCCAAGAAAATTAAATAAAAAACTTATTTAATTAATTAATCGTCGACGTTTCGGTCGCAAGTCACGACCTTCCTCAGGACGATTAATTGTTAGAAAGTCCTGAGGAAGGTCGTGACTTGCGACCGAAACGTCGCCGATTAATAATTAAATAAGTTTTTTATTTAATTTCCTTGGCTGCAAAGTCTCCTATACCCAATTCAAAGTCTATAGCCACTTCTCATCACTAGTAAAAATTTAATGTTTTGTTCATTTATTCGACAGTGAATTTTGTAGTCTCAACTTGACATTTAAATAAAAAAGAATAAATAAATATGTTAGAACGAAAGTTTGAATCAATTTGCCTTTTGCTCTTTCCCCCCCCCCCCTCATCTCTTTTACTAAGTGATGATCCCCTTGATAATTTATTTATTTTTTCTCTTTACTCTACAAGTTAATTCCCTCTTTATCTCCTTCTCGTTGAGAGGCAGGGAGTCTTTTATTAATATTCCCTATGTTCTTGTGTGCAGGTGGTTGGTGGAGTAGAGATGGCGGCTTCCGCCATCTGGGAGGCTGTGGCCGGGTCACATGAGACTTCCAAAGGAGATGCAGCTACGAAAGGAACTACTTCTTCTAATACTTGTTCTGAGGAAGGTCCTCAGGGTCCCTCAGCTAGGTCCAAACACAGTGCCACCCTCCTTGGAGGAAAACTCTACTTACTCGGGGGTCGTAACGGCAATCTGCCTCTCAAAGACCTCTGGAAATACGATCTCGGTGAGTTGTAAAAAAAAAATTCCTCTCTTTTACTCGAATCAATAAAACGTGCTTTAAGTCTTAAAGCGTTCTTTCACAAGGTCTGCAGGTTATTATAATTTCATTCATAATATAATTAAATTCAACGATAATTGAACACTTCATATATTTGTTGATTTAATATTTTTCTTCACATAACTGAGACAACGTAGCCCTATCAATTTCTTTATATTATTTTTGTTTTATTACCTAAGCCTCTTCCACTTGGCCTCATACATCACAAATTGGCCGACGAACACGACTCACTTGAGCAAAAACAGCTATTCCCTTTGTTTTTTTTCCATGTCAGTTGTTTCCTCTACTAATCAGGCGTCAGAGCAGACGAGAGATTATGTCCGTTATACATCTGTAAAAAAATAACTTAAACTTTTTCTATTATAATATTTTTATAAAATAGCCTTTGTTTTTTAATAGTCTACATAAAATATTTGACAGAAATTATCTAATTGCGTTTTAATCAAGGATTCATAAAGTTTATTCAAAAATTAGAAACATTTACAAGATCTCTCACCTGATGAGCATCGGTATAGATAGCTGCCTAATGCAAAATATATATATACTGTCTTAACACTTATTGGACCCTGAAGTTGGCCTCTATTGAGACCGAAACGTCGGCCCAATAAAATATTTAAAGAAAAAAATTTGGTTTCCAGCGGGGTGTACTGTGCTTGTCACACCAGGTTATTTGTGTCAACTTATATTTTGTTAACATGGCAACCATTTCTCCTATCTTTTCTATGAAGTACAAGAGTAAAGTGGTCTCCAAACAATTTCGAGAGCAAAATTAGAATATACATTTTTTGGGGGTCTAAATGGCCTTAGATGCCGAGAAAGACCTTAAAAAAAAATAAAAAAATTCTAGGGAAGAGAAACCTTTACGCAAAATTCACCTTCACGAAAGAAAAAGGGTTAAATAATTGGACAGATCTGGTCAAATCGTTTTCAATTAGTAGACCATCTATTGAATTTTTGATGTATGAACAGGTTTGCTATGTATAAATGTGTTGAGTCGACAAATCACTTTCATAATCCCAGATGACGTGCGCATGATACTCCAAATATACTGGGCTTTTGGGCAAGTGAACGAAACCCTCCCAGAATGGAAGGGATGCAACTTTTCGTAACACTTTAAAGAGGTCATGATTTCTTCAGTGCCTAAAAAAGTTACCAATAAAAAAGAAATCAATTTCTATTTGTTGCATTCTCATCCTTTCAGGTAATTTATTTTACCTTTAATTTCACATGGATTGTTGGGGTAATTTCTCTTCTCTTGCCAGATTTAATTGTAGATTGCTAGAAACACTTTGTAACTCTGATTTTGATTGCATCATTTTTGTGTATCTAGCCCATCGTTTCCTGAATGCCTGGATGCTTTAGTTTTTTTTTTTTCAATAGTAAATAGCAATACATTTTTCACTATTAATCCGGACCATGGAAATGATTGATGTATTTAATTATTTGAATGTAAAAAAAAATTATCCATCCAGTCACATAGTAATCTTGTATGTTTGATAATTAATAATTCATTGGTTAAAAAGTTTCCCTTCCAATTTGTGCGCTTCTTCTGAAACGAGAAATTAGAGAACTAAGTTATTCTATTAACATCACCTTTGAAATTTCCTCTAATTTATACATAGAGAGAGAAAGGAATAATCAAGAGCAAAACCCAGCTAAAGTTATAGCGTTCGGAACCTGTGTGAATTTCTTGAATTCCGTTTCAAACGAACGGCCTTAGATTCTATGAGCAGAGAGCAAATAAATAGCCAGCCATTTGATCACATATTACAAAAAGGAATATCTCTATCTTTAGAATCAAATGATCTAATAGATTCTTTAATTTAATGCAATTTGAATTGTTCAAGGCAGAATCGACATTCTCTGATTTCATTCATTCGTGGCTGATCTGATCCAATCTATCTCAATCCACTTGGTTGGGTTGGCTCCCGAAAACGTTCACTTGTCGACCGACCGACCGACGACTCACTCATTTTATCTTGGCTTCTATATAGCACTGATAAGTCTGCTTTTGTGCAAATTTCTATAGACATTCTCTCCCTCCCCCTACAATAGCATGTTATAATTATAATGTATTGCTGTCTATCTCTGCGAAAATTTCTAAAGGTGCTTCAAATAGATCAAGGACCTAATTACTGATATGTTGACTAACAGTTAAAGCAGGGGGTAAGAGGGGGGGCTTCTAAAATGATATTGTTAAGATAAAACTGTTTTCTCCTTGTCACTGGTTAAATATTAAACTCTCTCTTCCTCAAGAAAAACTCTTTCTGATATAAGTTTATATGGACCCCTTTACGCATTAGTGTGTCAAGCGCCAGCTACCGAGTTTTGAGAAAATTAACATTAAAGTTTTTCTACTTTACATTGTTTTGATTAGATTATATATAATTTTTTTTTGTCAATTGTGCAAGTAACATTAAATATAAATTTTTTTAGAACATATATCATAAAAAATACTATTAATTATAGCATTTGAAACAATATTCCGTGCTTAACTCAATTTTTAATTTTTTTGGCGCTTGATACACTAATGCGTAACAGGGTCTATATATGACTTGTAACTGAAGAATAAATGAAATCACAGTTAAATCAAATTATATTTTACCAGTGACATAGCTACCGCGGTTCGGTCGGAGTAAATTAATTTAAGTGTATAAATTATAAGGGCACGAAATTGAAAGGAAAATAAACTATTTTTTTTTTTATAAACTTACTAGTCGCAAAGCCCGCCTTCGGCGGGCTTTCCGCTTAGCCAGGGGCTGCGCCCCTGGACCTTGCTCGCCTTCGGCGAGCAAGTTTATTCCCAATTTGGGATATTTCTTGTTGCAATGCAAGTGTTAAGATGTTAAGGAAGGATCTTATATTCAAGCGAAGGGAGGTTACCGACTGGGCACAGCACAAAAGGGTCTGTTTATGACTGTTTAAAGGGTCAGCCATATGCGTGCTCTCTTCTCCCTGACTGCTGCGTAGCGCCTCTCACAGCGCCTAGTCGTATAAAGAGAAAGCTGGTAACAGAGCAAAAAGGTCGCCCTCTATTTTTTCAACCCAACTTGTTGATTTTGTGTTCCCATATTGAAGAAATTTGATTATAATTAATTTTCCAAAATATTTAAGAGATTCAGATTATTACTACGTTACTCCCAGAGCCATGTATTATAGGTGTACTTAATTTCAAAAGGATTCATTGAAAATTGTGGATTTCTATAGAACATATACATACATATTTACATACATACATACAATTTTTCCATTTCATTTTTATATATATAGATGCTATAAAATTTATTAAATGATAAACTACAATATTGTGGTTGTAACTGTTGAGTTATATATAAGGAAGGGTTGCAAGAAGAGACTGGCAGCCAAATATTTTTCTTTATATATTTTATACGTTTTGGTTTTCGATAGAGGCCATCTTCAGGGCCCAATAAGTGTCTTTGAAAGAAGTCTCAACTGATGAGAATCATTACACATAGCTGCCTAATGGAAAATATATATACTTTCTTGACACTTATTGGGCCCTGAAGATGGCCTCTATCGAGGCCGAAATGTCGGCCCAATAAAATATTTTAAAAAAAAGCAAACGTGTGGGGTCGTAGCACCCCCAGTGTTAAAGTTAGGGCAGCTCGTAAATGCAATGGGCCATTGGAATCTATTAAGAATTAAGAGTTTCTTTTTTGCTTTCTTTTGCTTTTTCCTTGCTCGGCGACGAGTCGGTCCCGCGACTCTTGATAATTGAATTGAATTTTTAACCTGCGCGCACAACAATACACGAGGCTAGAGCGCTCTAGCGGCGAGCAGATGCACTGCAAGCAGGCAGTCAGTCCATCTTGCCCTTCACTTTCTTCTCTTTAGTTTGTGATTGATTGTCAAATTGCATTTTGTGAATTAAATTTTCTTTCGTTTGTGCCCTTTAAAATTAGTGAAATTTAAATAGTGAGTTAAATATTTTTGTGTTAAATAGTGCCAAATATCAAAATATCTCACCTGGAGTGAATGTCCCTCTCATTTAAGGTAATTATCATTTATTAATCTCCTCGAATTAAACTTGTCATTCGGCCGATTTTAAAAAAAAAATAATTTTTTTTAATTTTTTTTTTTCAATAGATGAGACAAAACGAAATACTGTATCTCATGGATGCTTTTATTATGTATTTTAAAATAAACTTGATTATAGGTTAAGTTAAGAAATTATTTATTTCATTTTATTATCTGATTTATGAATCTCACTAAATGATTTACAGTCAAGGCAAAAATGTTATAAAATAAATTAACCATGTTCCTTGGTGCCATATTTAACAAAATCTATTTATATAATTCGCTAATGTCCATCTGTCTGCAAGGGCGGATCCAGAGGTGTTTCTCGGGGGGGGGGGGGGAATCTGGTGTGACTGGTCTCACAGCACACAATTTTTTCTTAATTTCGGTAATTTAAAGGCGCATTCTGTACTTGTTTGCCAGAATATAAATACAAATCAAATTTTTAAGTATTAATTTTTAAAATTTTTTTTTTTACATTCAAAAAATGTATTTTTTTAAATTTCGAGGGGGGGGGTAATTACCCCCTTTGCCCACCCCTTGTATCCGCCCTTGTCTGTCTGTCTGTCACGCTCTATTTGGTCAACTTCCCGTTGGGATTTTGAAACTAAATTTTAAATACTTAACGAGGACCTTCTAGGGCTTACAGGACAATGATTTTCATCCCGAAATTCCTAGAACTTTTTGAGATTTTTTTTTTTTTTTTAAACACACGCACTTTCTTCTCATTCACACTCACCCGACTCACATTCACACAGTCTTTTCGGCAACTCAGGCCATATAAGACTTTGACGATAACCGTTATTGATTAAATTATACATATTGGGGGTCCAGGCATTCTTATTTAAATCATCTGGTATCCAAATGTCTTAAATAAAATCATCGGACTGACTGGGGTCCGAACTCGCGACTCTTGGTATACAAGGCTAGCACACTAACCCATACACCAAGCCCGAGGGCTTCCCTCTAGTTACTCCACTGGGAGACAGTCACTTATTCTTAATGAATAATTGTTTTATAAATACTACGTATCTCTTTTTAAGTTTCGTATCAAAGGAGGAACAGTGAGACCCAGAGCCAAATCCCATCGTTTTCTACATGTGATTATTTCATTGTTTTTTTTTTAACGTTGTTGAATTCTTCTATTGGATAATTTCCAGGTCTGGTCCAAGTATGGTGATTGGAAAAAGTACATAAGTTTTTCATATTTCAATAAAACAATAAAATAATCACATGTGGAAGAAACTTGGATGGATCTTCTTGACCTTGACACTCACTGGTACCTCCTTCTCCTCCTTGTTTTGGTCAGTTAAACCGGCCATGTCTTCCCCAATCATAGGAGCAGCACGTGATAGAAAGAGGGAGCTGGTTAAGTGATGACCTTTTTTACCTAAAGACACTTGGGAGCACCAATTAATTATATTTGCACAACGGCGCGTAATATATAGCTACGCCATAAAATAGAAAAAGGCAAAGTTCTCTACACTACAATAAAAACACAATTTCAGTGAGAAAGATGGGCTTGTTTATTTTTCAAAAATTTAACAAATCGTGGTACTATTTTTGAGACATTAACAATCAAATCATTTTCTAACTGAAGTCTATTATTTCTCTTTTTAGTTTTAATGTCCACCATTGAAGAGAACGTCAGTTCTTGTAGGAAGTGGCGGATTGCACTAATAATTTTAAACCTTCCCTTGCCAGCTCTTGTTTTCTTTTCATCCAAAACAAGTCAGCACTTTGCGAATGAAATTCCTTTTTAAACATGTCGTCAGCAGCTAAATCTATAAGATTTTCTATTAAAAAAAAGTCTTTTAATTTACTAACTTTTTTGTCTTTCTATGGATCAAGGGGGACATCAGAATTTTTCAACCAGTAAAGGGGTCGCGTATTCAAAAAGATTTAAAAACATTGTGCCAGGGAAGGAAAAAGGTTTTTTTCCCTGAAGGAAGAGAAATGTTGTGTGTGTGCGATCACACATACCAGATTTTTTTACTTTTAATGAGATCGAGGACATTATAAAGATTTACGAATAAAGCAATGTTAAATTATTTAAAACGACCTTCCAACTTTGGATTGAGGTGTTTTTTTAGGCCTTTTTGATTATGGGGGGGGGGGGGGAACAAGAAAAATTGTTTTATAATGTGATTGCTTGAAAATGAAACTTTAAATAATTTATTTGGCAGGTGCCATTTATCCTTTTTTTTTTTTGTTCATTAATCTAAATAAATAATTTTTCATCCCCTCCCTTTTTATTATTATTTGTTTATTGGTAGTTTCATAAAAAAAAAGGACAAAATGACTCGAATTAATTTTCTATTAATTTTGCAAATTTCATTTTCATGTTATTGAAATTTAATAGGATTTACAAGTGCTTTTCCTATCTTTTTACCCTCTTTTTACTCTTTAATTCTCCAATACATCGTATTCTCCCTAAAGAGACTTAAAGAAAATGAATAGATAAATTATGTATGAATTTATAATGAAAACATGTGAGAAGAGTGGAGGGTAAGTTCTTACCCCCACCATTTTCTCAAACTAACTTTTAGAAAAGTTAATTTCTCACTAAAGTCAACAATCATTCTTATATGGACCCTGTTACGCATTAGTGTGTCAAGCGCCAGCTACCGAGTTTTGAGAAAATCAACATTAAAGTTTTTTGTTTTCATTGGATTATATATCATTTTTTTTTATCAATTGTGCAAGTAACATTGAATATAAATTTTTTTAGGACATATTTCATAAAAAATACTATTAATTATAGCATTTGAAACAATATTCCGTGCTTAACTCAATTTTTAATTTTTTTTTTGACGCTTGACACACTATTGCATAACAGGGTCCATATAGTGGCATAACTATTTTTCACCTTCATTATTTAGCATGCGGGTTTATAAACTTGTGTTTAATTCGAGTGTGAGAGGAATAAGGAAGGAAATCTTATTTCTAAATTAGAAATATGTTGGTTGAGTTTGAGTTTGCCAGGCAAATGGCACAACAAAGTTGTTAGGAGAAGAGAAACTTACATTTAGTTTCAAGAATTACTTTGTCTTTAACGTTTAATACTTGGGTCAACTCAATAATTAGGGATTATCTATTCTATAAAAGCCTAATTGAACATTACGGGAAATAATGAAGAACAACTAAAATATTTTCTATTATATTGTATGATCTAAATCAGTTTGATGCAAGAATCAATTTTATTGTGAATTGTCCATGGGTTGGGTTATTTCCATTATTATTGTATTATTGTCTTCCCAGAGCCGCCGACAGTCCCGGGGCTGACCCTCTCCCCTCCCTTCTCACAAAAAAAATCCGGGTAATGAAGAATCCGTTAATGAAAATAATTTTAATTTTTTTTTTAGCCCTCACGATTTAATCAGCAAACATTTACCTTACTCTCTTTACCTGTCTTTTTAATACTCCCATTTGACCAGAGTTGTTTTTAAAAAATCTGGTGTGACTGGCGCACAGCACATAACTTTCTCTTACCTTCGGTAATCGAAAGTTGTGTACTGTGCTTGTCACACCAGATTTTTTGTGTCGACATGTATTTAGTTTCCGACAGTACGGTACATTCGATTTTCAAGGTGTAAAATTTATAAATATCGGAAAATATTTATATTTTGTTACCATGGCAACCATTTCTCTTATCTTTTCTATGGAGTACAAGAGTAAAGTGGCCTTAAGAAGATTTCATTGACAAAATGTGAATATACATTTTAAAGAGAATCTAAAAAATAATTGATTTTTGAATTTAAAAAAAATCTTTGGAGCGAATTTTGAGAAAATCGAAAAAAACTGAAAAAGTGCATCAGTAAAGTACTAGTACTTTTGGGCCGATTTTGTTCAAAAGCTTCGTGTCACGTCCCAGGGGGGTGCCTAACTTAAATATAAAATTTCAACCTCCTAGCTCTTTCCGTTCTTGAGATATTTTGTTCACAGACAGACAGACACATAGACAGACCATGTCGCGAAAACCACTTTTTTGGATTCAGGGGACCTCAAAACGTGAAGATCCATCAAAATCTCGACATCGAATTTTTGACATGAATCCAATACTTTCTCTCTCTATATATATTAACATATATATATGAGGTAAGAGAAAGAAAAAATATTTTTCAGGACACTGGTCAAACGTGGTTAAAACGGTCCAAAATTTTATACACAATTTTTTTTTTTAATTTAATGCTATTATTTTAATATTGATATAATCATATGTATTAACTTTCACAAATTCAATGACGAGATTTTGATGGAAACACATCTTATGAGTCCAAAACGTGCGTCCCGCAAAATCGTCTGTCTGTGATAAAGAAAAAAAACCAAGACCGGTGGGGGGAGGGGGTGTATTATAGCTATTCTATCTTATCTTATGTAAATAATATTTTTCTAAGATCGTTTAAAGGACGCATCTATGGTCGTGGATGCAGTTAACATAAAAATGACATTTAGATTCAGATAGGATTGAATGCATTTTTGGAGAATTTTTGAGATAATCGACTATTCCTGGGTTTTTTTTTCTTTTAAAAGTCTCCCATCGTTTCAAAATGCACTGCACTCTCCTACTCGTTATGTATAAATATGAATTCAAACCTAGGGGGAGAGAGGGAATTATCAAGAGAGGGGATTAATATTAAAGCATTCACCCCAGTAGAGCATACTTCCAAATGCCTATAGAGACTTGACTCCCTGTTTGTAAATACCGTTTGCACCCTCTCTCTCTCTCGCTCTTGTGGACCCTAGCATAGGACCTACGAGTAGATAGCCCTTCCAGTTAAAAGCCCTCCCTCCATTCATCCCTCCCTTTTTCCTCATTTATTTCACTTTTATACATGTAGGAAAATATTAAAAAAAAAATATTTTGATTATCAAATTATTCTGAATTATTTTTGTGTAAAAAATAACCTCATGTTTGTTTAAGCTGCAAAATTCTCCAACCAGAAATAATATTTTTTAGATTTTCTCAAAAATTTATAAAGATGTTTTTGAAGGCTTTATAAAAACATTTATTAAAAAAAAAACGTCGCGAGACGTGCTCAGTCACATTGGGTTTAATTAATAATCTGATTTATAAATAAACCTTTTGAAAACTTTTAAATGGAATATTTAAAGAATTGACTTTCATTTATTCTATTATTTTAAAATTTTCCATTTAAAAGTCAACTTCTTTTTCTTCTTGTTTTCTGTCTATCAATTTTTTTTTTTTTTTTTTTGTACATTAAAACTTTATAAAAAGTTTAAAACAAGCTATCGACGACGAAATTTTAAGAATATAAAATATCAAAAAAATAAAAAAAAATCTTCGAGGGATAAACTGTGAGATAGTAGGAAAACTTTTGAGGATGTTCTATTTAGGGTTATACTTTTCGAATAGATAAAGAGTTTGAAAAAAAAAAAACACGGAAATGGGGAGAATTGGATAATAAATTCAAAGGGCAAATAAATAGAACAAAAAAAAAAAAAAATTACAAAAACACTTTGTGGAAGTTGGAGAGATAAAAGGAATTTCTAACTAAGATGTTGAGATGTATCTGTGGAAAGACAAAATAAAATTTGAGATACACGTTATAAAAAAATCAATGGGACTGGGAATTTTTTTATTTTATCGAACGATTCTTTTGAGGACATTCTTTTTATTGACATCAAACTGCTGTGGGAATTTAATTTGAGTTTTGTCAACAAATTCCCCAGTCTACCTAAAGGTGATTTATAAAAATATACAATGTATTCACCAACTGGGATCGCAATTCAGCGAGTGACAAGCTGTGGTTCCTGGGGGTGGGACCCTATTTCCTCTTAAGAGCTGGAAAAATTCCTGCCAGGCAATTTTTTAAACTTAATTCATCATTAACAATCGAGTCCGTAATAATAAGTCTTCTTCCGGTGTTGACAAATGTCAATAATGATTGTCTTAAAATCGCGGTGCGCAGGTTCGGATCCCAGGCAGGCCGATAAATATTTATTTAAATCATTTGGATAGCAAATCATTTAAATAAATATGCTTGGACCTCTATATATGGATATCGTCATTAATATTATGAGTATCGTTAAAGTCTATCAGTGCTGGCCCACCGAGATACCCGGATACCCGGTGGGCTCCAAATATATTTAAGGTTTTTACTTCACTATGTTCTTAATTTTGTTGAATTTATTTTTTAAAAAAATGCCCAGGAGCCGTGGCTCAGTGGGAAGAGATTAGCTTCTCGCACCGGAGTCCCGGGTTCGCTTCCCGTTCCAAGCGAGAAAAATGTATTTCATTTGATTTGACTACAATCATTTGAAATAAATAGGGATGGGGTCTAAATGGCCTTAGATGCCGAAAAAGACCTTAAAAAAAATATATTTTTTATTATTTTAATAAATTACCATTGTACTTTTTTGTAAATTTTTTACTTTTTTTATTTTTTGTAATTTAATATTGTGGGCCTACGCCACCGATATTTCCCGGGCCTAAATTTGTTCCTAGCCCAGCCCTGAAGTCTATATAGCCTAAGATCCCGAAAAGACAAAAAAATTAGTTATAATATGACTTTGGTCATAAGATTTGCAATATTGATGCAATATTCCTGCAATATTAATTGGCAATTTATGCAAGATTCGCAATATTTCTGCAACTTTGCTGCAATATTTTGTGCTGTGTGGGTTGGTACTACCGAAAAACAAAACCGGCATGGCGTTGGTGTGAATCCCGGAAATTTATGACCCATATTAAGATACCACTTTTATCACTTTGTCTACCCCGCGGGCGGGGGCGGGCCCCCCCCCCCCCCCCCCCCCCCCAACCAAAAACAAAATTTTCCTTTTTTTTTTTTTTTAAAAAAATAATTTTTTTATTCACAAAAAAAAATAAAAAAAAAAAAAAAAAAATATAAAAAAAAAAATATTTTATTTATTTTTATTTTTTTTTAATTTAATTTTTTTTTTATTAAAAAAAAATTTTTTTTTTTTTTATTTTTTTTTTTTTTTTTTTATATAATAAATAAATCCTTTTTTTTTTTTTTTGAGAAGGGGGGGGGGGATAAAACTTCCCCCCCCCCCCCCCCAAGCAGAAATCCGGGCTACGCTATGTGTCTAGTAGCAACCCACCGTAGCTAGTCAACAAATTATAAAAATGAAATAAGAAAAAATTACTTATAAAATAAAATTTTAATCCTTTAAAAACATGTAGAATTTTTTTTTAATTAATTTCGAAAAGGGAGGCCTGCAAATGCGTTCCCTTTTTCTCCCCCCCCAGATCCAAATGACTTGCTATTTTAGATATAATATGATACACACACCACCATAGGAGGACTCGAGTACTTAATCTAGAGAGTCTTTATACCCTGTCCTTTCGGCTAATTGGGGCTGAGGGGAAATGGCTACCATTCAATTAAAGGGGAAAGTTTTATGTTCTATGAATATCAACTCACTCTTGTTTTATATACGTAAGAGATAAACAAAAGCACATGTGGCCACCATAAAACCGACAATCTTCTCAAAGTGCATTATTGTTTGACTATAGAGGTGAAAATTAAAAAAAAATTCTTGTATAAATTTTCTTCTAAAAGAAAAAACAGATTCCTCCGAATTTTCTTTACTTGAGGACAAAAAAACAGACTTTGGGCTAAAATCAGTTCATCCCGTTAGGCTCATTCTACACGAGCGTTTTTACCGCGTTTCTAACTCCAAGGTTTCAACGCCTCAAAAACTCTAGTCAAACAGAACTAAGAAGTTTAAATGAGAGCTTCTACACTGGCGTTTTCAACACGTCAAAAACGCTCGTCTAGAGCAAAACTTTCAAGCGTTTTTAACGCCCTCAAAACGCGTCCAAAATCCGCAAAAAACGCTCGTGTTTAATGACCCTTAATTCCGCCTTGTGAAATCTCGAAAAGTTTAAATTCCAATATAAGCAGGTAGCTATAAATTCTTGTATTTTTCATTGATGTTAAGTAGACAACCCAAATTACAAGCATCTCTAATATTAATTTCTCTTAATAATCAAGCTAGACGGCACGAAAATATTTCTACTGGTTACTTGTTAAATCATTTACTTCCACAGAGAGCGAGCGTTGCTCACAATAATCAAGTTTGTACCTTTTACGGGGAATCTCACGTGAACTTTCTAATAAATTTTTGGTCATTTCAATTATGCGGCCCTAATAACTTCGTATTTCATATTTTTATGAAAAAGAGTTGATTATTAGGTAAAGATCAGAAATATATTGTTGGCCCTTTGGCTCACTGGTAGAATATAAATAGAGAACGGGTCTAAATGGCCTTCGATGCGAAAAAGACCTTAAATAAAATTAAAAAAAAAAAATCTTAGACTTTAAACGATACTTATATTAATTGAGAATATATATAAGGGAGGGGGGCAGGCATTTATACTATTTGGTATTCAAATGATTTAATTAAATTCATCGGACTGTCCGGAGTCCCGACCCACTCCCCTTGGCTTGTAAATTATTAATATATCTCGACCACGGGGGTGGGGTCAAATAATATAAATACCTAGTAAATATTAAATTGAAATTTTTTTAACCTAAAGGGGTTATAGTTTTATTTATTATATTCAAAATACATTATACCAATGGCTACCAGAGGGCGTTTCACACGCTGATTGCTCGGGGGCACCAATCCCCCGCTTGGTCTCGCTTAATCGCATCGATAGTGGTGACTGTTGCTCTTCTCCTTTGCCAGGCCTCCCTTTAAAGAGACGGACGGTCGATATCTTTAAAGAATCTTCAATGTTACGATTAATCAAAATATTAAAACAATACCATTTATTCTTAAAGCAAAAAAATTGCTTTGTTTTTCCCTAGAGCTCACTATAATAAATTTCAATATTTTTATTCTCTTTGCAAAATATAGCCGACATTTCCTTCACCTGTTAATAAATAATTCATGATATTATATAACAATAAATAAAAGCTTAAAGGACTATTTCTTGAGAATCATATATTTAAAAATCTGGTGTGACTGTCGGACAACATACAACTTTCTCTTACCTTCGGTAATCGAAAATTGTGTTCTGTGCTTATTACACCAGATTTTTTGTGTCGACATATATTAAGTTTCCGACAGTACGGTACATTTTATTTTCAAGAGGTAAAATTTATATGTGAAAATATTTATATTTTGTTACCATGGCAACCATTTCTCCTATCTTTTCTATGGAGTAAGTATGAAAAAGTACATCAGTAAAGTACTAGTACTCTATGGTCGATTTTGTTCAAAAGCTTCGTGTCACGTCCCATGGGGGTGCCTAACTTAAATATAGGGAGCAGTAGGGAATATTTGAATTCAGATGTAAAATTTATAAGTATGGGAAAATATTTAAATTTTGTTACCATGGCAACCATTTTTCCTATCTTTCCTATGAAGCACAAGAGTAAAGTGTGCTTCAAACAATTTTGAGGGCAAAACGAGAATATACATTTGAAAGAGCATCTAAAAAATAATTGATTTTTGAATTTTAATCAAAATCGTTAGAGCGAATTTTGAGAAAATCGAAAAAAACTGAAAAAGTACATCAGTAAAGTACTAGTACTCTTTGGCCGATTTTGATTAAAAGCTTATTTTTCCGGTCCCGGGGGGTGTTTAACTTAAATATAAAATTTCAGCCTCATAGCTCAATTCCTTCATGCTTAAAATTGAACACACACCCATCCACCCACAGACAGACCATGTCGCGAAATCCACTTTTTTGGATTCAGGGGACCTCAAAACGTGTAAATCCATCAAAATCTCGACATCGAATTTTTGACATGAAACCAATATTTTCTCTCTCTATATAATACCGGTAACATATAGAGGTAAGAGAAAGTAAAAATTAGTTTAAAAACAAAATTTAGTACAATAATTACTTATCCCTTTTGTAAGAGAATTAGATTATTAATCATCACTAATCTGGATATTTACACTCAATTTATCTCACGCTCATCCATCTTCTCAAAATCCATTCTCCGTTCGTTTGATATATATTCACTATAGTCAATCAAATCCTCTCTCTTCCCCTCTTATATATAGAGCCTCTCTAGTAAAATCAATTAATTTATTTTGAAGTATAGTAGGCTATTATTTACCCTTTAAAAAAAGTTTTTTTTTTTTAAGTTTCAAAGGATATAACATTTTTTATTGATCTTTTAATGTACTGCCAAATAAAAATATTTGTTGTTGAAGTATGTGGCTGTGAAGAATTAATGAGATGTGATGTGGAGGAAAGCAGCCAGGAAGGAAGCCCCTATTTATTAAACAGACTCCTTCAAACCAAACGTTTCGACCAAATTTGCTTCAGGCTTTTTTAACATCATACTTATATTTTATTTATTTACAGTGTAATTCCCATAGTCATTTTTTGAATGATTCGCTTATGGACAGTATTTATTTAACAACTCGATTTTCCAAAAGACTGAAGATGGCTCAATAAATTTGGTCGAAACGTTTTGTTTAAAGAAGTCTTTTTTTGTTGTTATCTAAAAAAATATTTTTAACCATAATCCTAATATATAGCATATTTTATAGTGAAAGAGGGAGAGAAAGGGAAGTAAAGTTATGAGCTTACTCTTATCTACCCCTTAAAAATTTTATTTACCAAATTATCTTATATACAATTTAAAAATCTGGTGTGACTGGCGCACAGCACACAACTTTCTCTTACCTTCGGTAATCGAAAGTTGTGTTCTGTGCTTGTCACACCAGATTTTTCGTGTCGACATAGATTTAGTTCCCGGCAGTAGGGAATATTTGAATTCAGATGTAAAATTTATAAGTATGGGAAAATATTTATATTTTGTTACCATGGCAACCATTTCTCCTATCTTTCCTATGAAGCACAAGAGTAAAGTGTGCTTCAAACAATTTTGAGGGCAAAACGAGAATATACATTTGAAAGAGTATCTAAAAAAATAATTGATTTTTGAATTTTAATCAAAATCGTTAGAGCGAATTTTGAGAAAATCGAAAAAAACTGAAAAAGTACATCAGTAAAGTACTAGTACTCTTTGGCCGATTTTGATTAAAAGCTTATTTTTCCGGTCCCGGAGGTGTTTAACTTAAATATAAAATTTCAACCTCGTAGCTCAATTCCTTCATGCTTAAAATTGAACACACACACACACACACACACACACACACACAGACACACAGACACACAGACAGACAGACCATGTCGCGAAAACCACTTTTTGATTCAGAGGACCTCAAAACGTGAAGATCCATCAAAATCTCGACATCGAATTTTTGACATGAACCAATACTTTCTCTCTATATATATATTACATATATACATAGGTAAGAGAAAGTAAAAAGAGAGAAAAAATTTGAAGCTTTACATCCATATCTCTCTTCAACTAAATTGTGCATTTGATGAAAATACTTATATCTATAACGCTCTAATTCATAATTTTTCTTTTTTTTTTTTTAAGTTAATTTATCGGATTTATCTAACAATAAAACGCACTCCATATTTAAGGGGCGATTTTTAGAAAATAATATTTTATCAGACATTGTCCGGCTAATAAGCGTTAAATCGATTAATGGAATTAGATCGAGTTTTTATTCAAAAACTACATTTTTATCATAATTCATTTTTTACGAAGATGATGAAAAATATGGCTGTTAAGCTTGATTAGGATAGCATCATTTTTACTTACTCTTACCTCTATATATATGTTAATATATATAGAGAGAGAAAGTATTGGATTCATGTCAAAAATTCGATGTCGAGATTTTGATGGATCTTCGCGTTTTGAGGTCCCCTGAATCCAAAAAAGTGGTTTTCGCGACATGGTCTGTCTGTGTGTGGTCTGTGAACAAAATATCTCAAGAACGAAAAGAGTTAGGAGGTTGAAATTTTATATTTAAGTTAGGCACCCCCATGGGACCTGACACGAAGCTTTTGACCAAAATCGACCAAAGAGTACTAGTACTTTACTGATGCACTTTTTCAGTTTTTTTTCGATTTTCTCAAAATTTGCTCCAACGATTTTTTTTTAAATTCAAAAAATCAATTATTTTTTAGATTCTCTTTAAAATGTATATTCTTATTTTGTGATTGAAATCTTCTGAAGACCACTTTACTCTTGTTCTCCATAGAAAAGATAGGAGAAATGGTTGCCATGGTAACAAAATATAAATATTTTGTCATACTTATAAATTTTACATCTTGAAAATCGAATGTACCGTACCGTCGGAAACTAAATACATGTCGACACAAAAATCTGGTGTGACAAGCACAGTACACAACATTCGATTACCGAAGGTAAGAGAAAGTTGTGTGCTGTGCGCCAGTCACACCAGATTTTTTACTTTCTCTTATGTAATACTGTATATATAGTTAGAGAAAGTATTGGATTCATGTCAAAAATTCGATGTCGAGATTTTGATGGATCTTCACGTTTTGAGGTCCCCTGAATCCAAAAAAGTGCTTTTTGCAACTTGGTCTGTCTGTCTGTGAACAAAATATCTCAAGAACGAAAAGAGCTAGGAGGTTGAAATTTTATATTTAAGTTAGGCATCCCCCATGGGACGTGACACGAAGCTTTTGAACAAAATCGGCCCAAGAGTACTATACTTAGTACTTTACTGATGTACTTTTTCAGTTTTTTTCGATTTTCTCAAAATTCTCTCCATCGATTTTGATTCAAAAATCAATTATTTTTTAGATGCTCTTTAGTGGAACAAAAAACTTTTTTATGAGAGGTTTATTATCATAGTCAATTAAGTATAGGGACTATATCAACCAATTATAGACTAATTCTGAGCACAAAAAAACAATTAAAGGACTGATGATGGACCACTAACAAATGCCCCGAAACATCTCCGGATATTTGTTGATGCATTCAGAATTATTTCTTTTTGGCTGCCCCTGCCCTCCCTCTCAAATTTATTATCATAGGTTTATAATGAAGGTAATTTTACTTTCTCTTACCTATGTATATATGTAATATATATATAGAGAGAAAGTATTGGTTTCATGTCAAAAATTCGATGTCGAGATTTTGATGGATCTTCACGTTTTGAGGTCCCCTGAATCCAAAAAAGTGGTTTTCGCGACATGGTCTATCTGTGTGTGTGTGTTCAATTTAAAGCATGAAGGAATTGAGCTAGGAGGTTGAAATTTTATATTTAAGTTAAATACCTACCGGGACCGGAAAAATAGCTTTTAATCAAAATCGGCCAAAGAGTACTAGTACTTTACTGATGTACTTTTTTCGATTTTCTCAAAATTCTCTCTAACGATTTTGAATAAAATTCAAAAATCCATTATTTTTAGATGCTCTTTCAAATGTATATTCTCATTTTGCCCTCAAATTGTTTGAAGCACACTTTACTCTTGTGCTTCATAGGAAAGATAGGAGAAATGGTTGCCATGGTAACAAAATATAAATATTTTTATGTTTATAAATTTTATATATCTTGAATTCTAAGGGTGCGTACACACCTGCGCTCTGCTCCGCTCGCGAGCAGTTCGCGGCTCGAAGTTCGTTGCTCGTTGAAATTATTTATTTTGACGAACCTGCCAACGATCCAAAGAGATGGATCGCGGCGAGCAGCTCCGAGCATCTCAAAACAACAACAACAAGCAGCTCGCGAGCGGAGCAGAGCGCAGGTGTGTACGCACCCTAATATATTGGCGGAAACAAATATATGTCGACACATAAATCTGGGGACAAGCACAGAACACAACTTTCGATTACCGAAGATTATTTTATATTATTGATATTTGTAATATCTTTGTTAATAATTTGTATTATGTAATTTAAGGTTCTGAAGAAGGTTCATGCGTCGAAATAACGTAAAAAATGGCCTTCAAACCTTTGGTAATAAACCTCTTATAAAAAAAAATTTTGTTTCCACTACTCACCTTCAATCTCGAGACACGACCGAGTAAAGAAACCACAGAATTGAGAAAAGAAGAATTCATTTTTGAATTCTATAAAATAACCATTTACTTTTTTTGCTTGTCCCTTCTCAAACAGTCGAAGGCGGGCGTCGCGGCTAGTTATTAATATATTGTGCTAGTGTAATTACTGGCAGAAGTTCAATAGCTTCTTTACAATATAAAGATTCACTTTTGATCCGTAAGGCTAAGAATTTGAAGTTGAATTTTCTATTCAAAATGCAGTTTTGGAAAAATAGAGAAGTTTGTTAGCAACTGAACGACTTGACGGATTGAAACAATAGTAATAAACTTTATTTCCTTTTCATAATAGAACCTGGGCTCTTTCTCTATTTTTTGGCTTCCATTCGGACTAATTGGCACTCTAATTAGAGCTCCATTTGTTCTGAAGGAGGACAATGAATGCACTCAAATGACTGTCACGTTTCTTTTCATTTGGGATACGCTCGAGAAAGAGAGATAAACCAAAGTGCAAAATCAAAAGACGACGATCCCCCCCCCCCATTTTATGAGAGATGCACTGAATAGGGGCGGGAGGAGAGGGGAGGAGCTTTTCAGTTTCAAGAGGGTTGCACAAACGCCGGGTGAATATTAATTACACACGAAATACGGTTTTATACGCATTTCATGGAGGGAAAAACGGGGGCGGATTGATCGAAAGACACCCCCTCCGTTTCGCAACATCAACAGCAGCATTGGGGAAAGAACATATGGGACAATAGCCGATAATGGGTCTGCAAATTTTCTAACAAAATAAACATCCCAACTTTCCAATTATAATCACGAGACATTTATTTTCTCTTAACACAAAGGGTGCTAAAGTTTTTATTTTAAAAAAAAGCAACTTTGCTTATTTTTTAATCTTAAGTATATTGCGAACATTGACAGCTGTCATTCTTCAAAGATATGATTGATCACGAGGCCTTTCCATAGGGCCCCACCAACTTGTGCATTTTGGCGATATAGACCTCGGATTAGTGTCTAAAAGAAGAGAAATGAACTAAAAAAAACATAGAGGAATTTTTTGGCGTCTTTCTTCACAGTTAGAGGAAAAAAATTGACGAAATTACTTATTATATTAAAAAAAAAAAAACTAATACAGTAGTCTTGGTAATCCGGACTACTTCGATACTCCAGTACATCGGCTTATTCGGCGTGTTGATAAACCACTTGGAGAAATTGCAGCAGAAAACGAGGGGTTTTCAAGAGATATTAAATTTTGCATTATATCAAATGTTTCGGGTAATCCGGCATTTTCAGAGTCCGACATAGGGCCGGTCCCGTTAAGACTGGATTAGCAAGACTCTACTGTAATTAATTTCACCCCTGGCAGAGAAAGAGAGTTAAGATCTTGCTGCTTGTCCTAGAGGGCATGTTCGTTGCTTTCCATCCGAAAAGAGAAAAATATATTTCAATTGAATTGGCTTCTAATAATCAATTTAAACAAATAGGGAAGGTCAACTCGGCAAGTCAAAATAATCTTTCTCTTTAGCCAATGTCCTTGCATTAATTTATATTTTACTAGGGTGAATTGATAAATTTCAACAAAATAGCGGAAAAATGTGATTATTATTGATAAATTTGATTTTTGTTACTGTTTTCAAACAGATGCAACGTGCGCCTTTTTATTAGCGGGTAATGTTAAATATTTAAGCAAGCTTCAGACAAAAAAATCATTAAAAATTTTATAAAGATGGACTTTATTTAGTATTAATCGCAACAATTTGAAAACGAGCCGCGGATTTTGAGCTATTGGCATAGAAATTATCATGTTCTTACTGAATACAGTAGAATATCGTTATTTCATAGCCCGATTATTCGTATTTCCGGCTAATTCGTACAAACTTGCCGGTCCCTGAGACTGGTATAAAATCAATGCATTTCAGACCCTTTGGTAATTCGTATTATTTTTATGCTCGGGGTCACTTAAAACGCCTTATACAGTAATTCGTATTTGCTATAAACTTAAATGATTTCTATAGCCGAAAAAGGAAAATTAAAAATAATAATAATCGAGACTTTTTCAAAAAAATTCCTTTAATCCTCTCGATCCATTATTGTAAAAAAAAAAAAAGAAAAAGAAAATCATTTCTCGTTTATAGAGCTAAAATGAAGATGTAAATTTAATTTTATTTCTCTTACATTTCCTTAAACTAAAAGCGTACCGCATCGTAAAGTAATAAAAAGGGGTAACTTATTTAACGTTTTAAAACTTGTTGCTTTTATTTTCAACCAACTTTTATTCTTTTTTTTTTTATTTTTCAATTTTATTAAAAATAAAAAAAAAATCGTCTTACTTTCCCGCATTATTAACTGACATATGATAATAGTAAAAGGGAAGTTTTATGATTGTGAAATAAATTATCAAAATTATTTAATAATCTTTGATTTTTTTCATATTAGCCTACTTTCTCTTATCCTACATATATTGAAATATATAGAGAGAAAGTATTGCAATAATGTCAAAAATTCATATGCCTAGATTTTGATGGATGTTTTGAGGTCCCCTGAGTCCAAAAAAGTGGGTCCCTCCTGAGGTGTGATAATAAGCTCATGAACAAAATCTGCCAAAAATACTAGTACTTTACATATCTTAAGGAAAGTAGACCTGCAGCCAGGAGAATAAAAAAACTATTTTAATTTATTTTGGTCGACGTTTCGGACGCCAATCGCGTCCTCTTCGGGACCAAAGATTATTAAAAAGCACACATGGATTTTGTTGTTGCATGTATAAAATATTTGAACAATATTGACAAAGGCATGTTTTTGTGTACGAGAAGAGCTCTCTGTTTTTCCAATTGGAAAAAATAACGCACATAGAGCTCTTCTCGTACACAAAAACATGCCTTTGTCAATATTGTTCAAATATTTTATACATGCCACAACAAATTCCATGTGTGCTATTTAATAAGCTTTGGTCCCGAAGAAGGACGCGATTGGCGTCCGAAACGTCTACCACAATAAATTAAAATAGTTTTTTTTTTTATTCTTCTGGCTGCAGATCTACCTTCCTTAAGATTAATATATAACAGCCATTTTACACTTTTATTAAGAATACTTTACTGATGTATTAGTAAAATTTTTCGAGAAAATTGTTTGAAGTTCACTTTACTGATGTATTTCAAATTTTTCAAATTCATTTTCCGGCTCTTCCTTCCATAGAGCCAATGTTAAATCCCCATATGGGGATGAAGTTCACTTTACTGATGTATTTCAGATTTTTCAAATTCATTTTCCGGCTCTTCCTTCCATAGAGCCAATGTTAAATCCCCATACGGGGATTTGCATGTTAATCTATATATAATAATTACAGTGTCCGTCTGTCTGTCTGTCCGTCTGTCACGCTCTGTTTGACCAACTTCCCATTGGAATTTTGAAACGAAATTTTGCAGTCTTATAGAGGACGTTATGGAGAGTCCCGGAAAAATAATCGGGTCCCAAAATTCCTATAACTTTTTGAGTTATTAATTCTTAAAGTTACGATTTCTCCCATAGGAAATGTATAGAGAAATATTTATGTATTCTTTGCAGTTGTGTATTCCATGAAGGTAAACAAATCCTCAAGCAGACACTGGACTGGAATACTTAGTTGTTAGTAATAATAATTTTATTTTCATAATTAAGAAAAGGCGAGGGTCCGCCGCAGGCGGGCCCGAGCCAGCTGGTGGGGGGGTCCAGGGGGGCGTAGCCCCCTGGCTAGACGCGAAGCCCGCCGAAGGCGGGCGGCGCGGCTAGTTAGATTAAAATTTTGGCAAATAACCATAGTTTATTTCAAGCAGTCAACATTTAAAATGCCCAGAGCCTGTGGACATTTTGAATCAATTGACTTTTTTACTTTTTACTTATGCAATGCAAGTGGGCCAAGTTAACTAAGGTGCATGGGAAACTAAATATATCTCGACACAAAAAATATCAGGTGAGGTGAGGTATAAGAAAGTTATTCGGTTTGTTTAAGTCACACCCCAATTTTTCAAAATTGAATTTTATGGATAAATATGCAATTAGTCTGTAAATGTTTTTGATTGTTTGAGGTTTTGCAGCTCTTCTTGCGAAATTAGATTCACCCTTCAAATAGGGAGATTTTCTTTTTGCCCTTTGGCTATTCCAAATTAGAAGGGTGGCAAACATGTGGGGAGGGTTAGGTTAAGGGGCTTATCCCTCCCTCCACGCTCTCAAAACCAAAATAGTCCATTGCTGTCAGGACTTTTACTGGGGGAAATGTTTATTTATTTTCATATATAAAAAGAAGATTAGATATGGAAGAGAGGAGCTCTAATATAGATAAATCTATTAATTTATAAGAATTATTCTCAAAAGGAGACGAAAAGGCTAAGCGGATTTTGATATTCAAAGGCCAACATTACCACGAGTTCATAAGAAATTTTCCCTGCGAGATGGTCTTGGGCAAAAGGACATCTCGCACCTCTTTCGTTGTTTTTTTTTTTTTTTTTTTTGGAACGAAGTTCTTTAATGCGGCTTACGCAGGGTGAATTGGGAGAAAATGTAACGTAACAAAAACGCTTTCCTACCAAAAATGCGTTCCCAGCGCCCGAGCGACGACGGAGGAAGGCGAGATTAGCCGAAGTCTTGGGGAGGCCACTCCCACCTTCTCCTTCTATTTATTTCCTTCTGAAATTGCTCGCCAAAAGCGAGCAAGAGGTCTCAGAGGGCGGAGCCCTCTGACTAGACGCCGAAGGCGGGCTTTCCGTCTATTTCAATAATATTCATAATAAATTAAGAAAAGGCGTGAGGAACTTCGTTCCTGCCGGAGGTTCTACGACCCCACACGTTTGCTTTTTTTTTTAACCCTCACACTTTTTTCTCATTCACACTCACACCACGGACATTGTTTTCGGCAACTCAGGCCATTTGGACCCTGTTAGGCAATAGTGTGTCAAGCGCCAAAAAAAATTAAAAATTGAGTTAAGCACGGAATATTGTTTCAAATGCTATAATTAATAGTATTTTTTATGAAATATGTCCTAAAAAAATTTATATTTAATGTTACTTGCACAATTGACAAAAAAAATTATATATAATCCAATCAAAACAAAAAACTTTAATGTTGATTTTCTCAAAACTCGGTAGCTGGCGCTTGACACACTAATGCGTAACAGGGTCTATATAAGACTTAGACAATAACCGTTATTATTTATAATATCTATTGGGGGATATTTAAGCCATTTGGTATCCAAATGGCTTAAATTATTTTTACTAATCCCCCCCCTGTTATAGGTAACCAAGGCAAAATCCACCACACTGATTTATCGCGAAGACCGCTGGTTGGGAAACGTCCGTCCGATATCTTTTAATTTACACCCATACACTTCACTTTTTTGTTTTCATTATTCTTTTTTAAATTCCCATCACGTTACAAATCTTTTTTTTTTTGTGAGTTCGTTAAGAAGAAGATAAAAAAAATTGCTGATTCTTAATTCTCAAGTAAAAAAAAAAAAAAAAAATGCGAATCAATCATATTTAAGAAGTTTGTAAAAAGAAAAGGTGAAGAGTAAGAAAAAAACATTGAATTATTGCTTAAAGATGATCAGTTGAAAATGGTTTGCCTCCACCCTGCAATGAATATTGAATGAATGAAAGAAAAAAGCATTAATGAGAGGGAATATTGACTCACCTATTTTCTCCTTCTCATGGCCGACTGACAAATTACACTACATTCGATTAAACAATTTTTTTTTTTTATGATTGAAATTATTACATTTTTATTTTTATCTTTCAATATAAGAGGACATGTCGTTCATTTTCTGCAAAAGTGTCATAAATCAAAATTTTTATTTTTTCAGGGGATCAAAACAAAATAAAATTGTATTGTATTTGTAATTAACAATGTACAAATTAATTCTTTATTATCGAAAATATCACAGATACACCTTCCACAAAGCTTATTACTTTCTCTTAACTCTATATATATGTTAATATATAGAGAGAGAAAGTATTGGATTCATGTCAAAAATTCGATGTCGAGATTTTGATGGATCTTCACGTTTTGAGGTCCCCTGAATCCAAAAAAGTGGTTTTCGCGACATGGTCTGTCTGTCTGTCTCGTGTGTGTGTGTGTGTGTGTGTGTGTGTTCAATTTTAAGCATGAAGGAATTGAGCTATGAGGTTGAAATTTTATATTTAAGTTAAGCACCCCCCGGGAGCGTGAAAATAATTTTTAATCAAAATCGGCAAAAGAGTGTTGTTTTTTTTTGTTTTTTTTTTTTTTTTTTTTTTTTTTTTTCAAAATTCGCTCTTCTCGTTTTGCCCTCAAAATTGTTTGAAGCACACTTTACTCTTTTTTTTTTTTGAAAAAAAAACATTCACTCTTTTTTCTCATTCACACTCACACTCACACACACATTCACACTGTCTTTTCGGCAGCTCAGGCCATATGAGACATTTACGATAACCGTTATTTATGAATTTATATATATTAGGGTCCAGGCATTTTATTTAAGCCATCTGGTATCCAGATGGCTTAAATAAAATCATCGGACTGCCTGGGGTCCGACCCGCGACGTTTGGTATATGAGGATAGCACGCTAACCTCTACACCACGCCCCGTGGGCCACTTTACTCTTGTGCTTCATAGGAATGATAGAAGAAATGGTTGCCATAGTAACAAAATACAAATATTTTGCCATACTTATAAATTTTACATTTTGAAATTCAAATGTACTGTCGGAAACTAAATATATGTCGACACGAAAAATCTGGTGTGACAAGCACAGTACACAACTTTCGATTACCGAAGGTAAGAGAAAGTTTTTTTTTTTTTTTTTTAAACATTCACACTTTTTTCTCAATCACACTCACACTCTCACACACATCCACACAGTCTTTTCGGCAACTTAGGCCATTTAAGACTTTAGACGATAACCGTTGTAAGTAATATATATATTGGGGGTTCAGGCATTTCTATTTAAGCCATCTGGTATCCAAATGGCTTAAATAAAATCATCGGACTGCCTGGGTCCGAACCCGCGACGTTTGGTATAGGAGGTAGGCACTCTACCTACTACGCCACACCCGGGGGCGTAAGATAAAGTTGTGTGCTGTGCGCCAGTCAAACGTGTATATCCATCAAAATCTCGACATCGAATTTTGCCATGAATCCAATACTTTCTCTCTCTATATATTAACATATATATAGAGGTAAGAGAAAGTAAAAATCTGGTTTTTTTAACTGAAATCTTTTGAAGTTTTGAAGTCACCAAAGAAGTTTTTTTTTTTTTGCATATAACATAGGCCTTGACATTTTTTTCTCATTCACACTCCCCACTCACACACACATTCACAGTCTTTTCGGCAACTTCCCCATTCAAGACTTTGACGATAACCGTTATTTCATGAAAATATCTATTGGGGGTCCAGGCATTTCTATTTAAGCCATTTGGTAACCAAATCGGACTGCCTGGGGTCCGAACCCGCGACGTTCGGTATAGAAGATAGGCGCGCTAGCAATTAGATCAAGCCCGTTGGCACTAAGATGTTTTTTAAAATATTGCGATTCAAAAAAATTAGATATTATGCTGCGAGTAAGAACATCGCAGACATGTTCCCCAGCCAGATAAAAGAGCTTTTTAAAGTGAAACTTTTTTTACTTTTCCTTACTGTGCCAATAACTCAATAAGAAGCTTTTTTGAATATTGCAGCAAACGAGTGATATAGTTAGGATAATGTAAGGAGATTATTAGTATTTTTTGGCATCTGGGAGACCCTGATTGATTGGAAGCCAAAACAATTTGAATAGATTTTTGTCACTTAGGACGGAAAGTGAGCCTCTGATCCATAGACCTAGAAGCGGGACTTCTAGGGCCAGGGCAATTATTTGTAGGCTATTTATTTACATTAATATTATAATCATATTGTACTAATGTATGAAGAAAAGAGCTAAATATATTTCATTTATTAATGGCACTTCAAGGTTGAAGTGAAATACACTTGCATCTGCTCTTTTATTCATATTTTACTACAAATTCTACCCTCCTCACATATAATCATATTATTTTTTAGTGTATCAAGATCTTAGCTATCAGCTTATACCGTCCTATTATGTTTATTTATTTATTAAATCAACCAATGTTTTAGAAATTCAGCCTGCTATATATGCAACCCGTGGCACATTGCTGTTTATTTGGTTGCGGAGTTTAAGGCGTGATTTGATTATACATCAAATTAAATTTTACAGCATTTTTTACGACACAGGTTAAAAATTTGAGGCTTTGCAACAAACTCCTTGCAAAAAATCTGATTTGATCATCGTAGAATGGTTTTTTTATTTTAAAAAAATTTATACTTATAAAATGTCACATTACTATTTTGAAATGATGATGATTCTTAATGAGTCTAGAATAAAGCAACAAAATATTACTCTTACAACCGAATAAATATATTAATTAAAACTAGTATACTGGGTATTTCCCTCCCCAGGAAACTATAAATACTCTGAAGGGGAATGACCATTTGTGAAATGGAATGTGGCGTCAGGCTATCCTCGTATGAAAAGAAGGGAAGGCACATTGAATTGTGAAAAGGGTTAATGTTTCCGACTCACCCTTTGTTCTAACGTGTTTTATAATTTGCTTGTCGTTTCAACCCCCCCCCCCACCCCCTCCTCTCTCTCTCTCTTTTTATTATTCATCCTGGTATAGAATCAGTCCGCTCGACATTCATCTCTATCTCCTACTTCTAACTCTATTCAGATATTTTAATGGCTTTTAGAAGAGAAGGGAATTTAAATATGAGGGAAGTTGGTGCAACGTGGATAAAAAAAAAAACATAAAACATCATCATTCTTTTTAATAAATTCAGAGAGATTGGATATACTCTCAAAAGGGCAGAGTGTTAAAGCATCATTATTGATACTACGGAATATTTTCTTGATGATAAATTTTGATTTAAAGAAAATTGGCAACTTGAAGATCCTATCACATAATTTAAAATAAAAAATATATATAAAAATACTTCCTAATAATCCATCACCTACAGGAGAATAATAATACTAACGTGAAAGGATTTTATGTTGAATTCTCTCTGATGCAATATCTATGTAAAACAAATATCAATATTGGTATAAAAACTCTTCACTTCAATTTAAAAACTTTTTTATTAGAATTTGTTTTTTATACACGGGTATAAAAAAAAAAAACTTTGCTAAAACAAAAGTATCAATTTCGTTTTAGTTGCTATAGTAACGAACAAACTATAAAAATCTTTTGAATATATAAAATTGCTGGGCTCTGGATCAATGAATGAAAAAAATATTTTATTAATAGCTTTGGTTCTTTAATTTTACGCTCAACGGCGTTTTTTTCTTTATAAATGGCGACCACAAGTTAACTAAGCTAAGGCTGGTATTTATACTAGTTTTTATTTTTACCTAATTCCTAAGGACAGAACGAAAAGTCGTCATTTGCATAGATGAAGAGAGCCCAATAAATTCATACAGAGACATATAAACTTACAATACATATAAAATAGATTTTCGATGTATTGGCAGAGTATATGTAAACGTCTCTGTGTGAATAGGCTAACTTCATCTATCTTTATAACCTTTAGTTCTATACTGATGATGAAAGTGATGTGCTTTCGAAACGTCAACAGAGAATTTTCAATTTGTTTTTATTTACCTGCCTCTTCATCGTTTTCTAAACTATTACTTCCCAGGCATCTTAAATTATTATCACATGGTATGATAAGGAAAATAAAACTCAAGTCAAGCTAGGCTATATCTTCTTATACATTTTACAAATATTTTAAAACTTGAGCATTTACTCGAAATGTATTTCAGTATCTGAGGCAATTTAGAACCGCTTCCCATTATTGGGTATCAATCTATGGTGATGGAGTCAGAAAAATTAAAAAAAACACGTGCAGCCAATTTTCTTTGATTCGTCCCCTTGATTGACGTTTCGGCCCGAGGTCTAGGTCATCTTCAGGGCTTTTCGAAAAAGCGACCACGTGCCTAGTTTTTTTTTTTTTTTTTTAACACTCACACGTTTTTCCCTCTCACACAGACATACTACATACACACAGACTAACTCAGGCCATATAAGACTTTATATTCGTATTTTATTAAGATATATACATGTATATTTGGGATCCAGGCATATCTATTTAAGGCTTAAATAAAATCATCGGACTGCCTGGGATCCGAACTCGCGACCCTTGGTATAGAAGACCAGCACGCTATCAACTACACCACGGCCCGAGGGCGCGACCACATGCCTTATGTCGACACACTAGATTATTGTCAGCTGGCTCTGACGATGGCCAAAATGTCAGTTTGAATAAAACCAAATTGGCTTCACATGTCTTGTTTATTTTTCTGACTCCATTAAGCCTGGCCACAGTACTTCACCAAACAAAAAAATTTAGAAAAAATTTTCAAACCTAACTCCTAGCACAAGTGTATATTATTTAAAATTAACATGCATCTTGATTGTTCTATTATATAAATTTACAATATATTTAACAAGAATGATCTTAGTGAGTTTGTCTTTTTTTTGCGAACAGACCTGCCGACTCAACTCATATTGACCTTAATTTAAAATTAAAAATTTATCTTAAATCACAAGAAATGTAAATTTACAACTAAATCACTTTTTTTTTTATTCTGCAGCTACTACTTTATATTCATTAATTTCCATAAAGAAAATCAGATTAATTGTTAAGGAAAAAACAATTTCTTATATGCTGTGGTGAATTTAGTTTTGTTCCAAGCCAATTGGTAGACCTCAAAGAAGTTTAGGAGACAATGCAAATATTTATACATGGGATCGAATCAGACCGCATCTATTCACCCCCTTTTATTTGTCTTCTCTTAGACGGTGGGGGAGGAGGGGGGGGGCTAGAGAGACACACACCGCATGATTTACATAATAGAACTCAGAAAAAAAAAAATATTTCCATTTCTTTAAAAATATACATACATTATACATTTAGAGAATTTGCATAAAATTTTTTGTTATATAATCCAATGTTTCTTTTTCTCTTTTCTTCTGTTATCTAACTATATAAAAAAACAAAAATACGAAAATTAAATTTAATATATATGATTAATTATAGAATAATAATTGTGAGATTAATAAATATTTAATTTTTAACTTTAATTATCTATATCTATATTACTGTATATTTTATTTCTTTTACTTTTAATTGAGGTGTATAACTGATAATACAATTTATTTAAGTTTCAGGAAATCCCAAATGAGCAACGCAGCTAGTCGTTTTTTCAATTTTTATTTAAATATAAAGTGCCATGATGATGGTCCTATATGCGACCGAAACGTTGGCCCTGGCACTTTATATTTAAATAAAAATTGAAAAAACGACTAGCTGCGTTGCTCATTTGGGATTTCCTGAACTTTAAAGAAATTTCTTTTACTATTTTATAAAATACAAAGTCTATCTGTCTCTAACGCATAGATTCCGAAACTACAGAACTGATTTTCATAGAGTTTTTTTTCGGGAGTGGTTTTAAGCTATCATTGTGTCAAATTAGGGGTAGGGGACCCCCTTTTAAGAGGTTCACAAATCTAGGATTTTTTCATTGGAAAGTATTGTGTTCTCTCTCTCCTTATAAAGCCAATTAATCGTAATAATGAATTTTTTTGATTGAAAAGTCTTAATAATAAATACAGTATTTATAAATAAGAAATTATATATAATATTTAAAATATTATATATATCGCGTAGATAAGCCGCGAAACGGAAATTTATATAATCCATGGTTCGTCCATAATCCGTGGTTCGACTCCCGGCGACACCCCCTTACATCTTTTTCGGGTACATGAAGTAATATCTAATTATATGAATACAGTAGCTAAATAAAATTCCCTCTCCCACTAAAATTTCAAACAGTTCAAACTCTTAGTCATAACCAGGCGAGGGCAGTCTCTCAATAAAAGAGTTAAAAAAATTCATCTACTTTTATATAACAAGAAAGAAAATTATTCATTTAAAAAATGTTCATCCCTTTAGGTGTTTATGTTCCTTTCCAATAGATAATGAATGTTATATTAATAACCTGCAGTACTTAAATAACTTTTTGTCCCTTTTCATTCCATTCAATCTTTTGTAGTACCTTTTCCCTTTCACCAATTCACCCTCTCTATCTTTTCTTCTCTCTCTCTATTTAATTAATTTGAATTGTATTATTAGAGCCGTAAATCACATCATGTGTCCTGGTGCAGGTCGGGGTGCATGGGAGCAACTTCGGCCAGCTGGCGAGTCTCCACCCTGTCTTCAGGAACATACCGCGGTCGCTTATAACGGGTGCCTCTATGTCTTCGGCGGTGAAGTCGGTTTCAGCGCCGCTGGAGAAACTCCCCTCTGGGTCTACAACGTTAAGGTATTCATTTCATCTATTCAAGATATTTTTTATTCATCCCCTAAATAAGTATTTGGAATGTGAAGTAGAATGCCTTTACATATAATTTACGCAAACATAAACGCAGGTCGGGGTGCATGGGAGCAACCCGGTGGTTGGTTATGAGGCACATGGAAATTATTCTATTCCCCTCGTTATATTTAGTATATGTATATTATAAAGCCAAGAAATGTCTACTACAAGTGCTACAGTGAAAAGTCGCTGGTTCCCATGAAGTCCGATGATTTTATTTAAGCCATTTGGATACCAAATTGCTTAAATGAGACTCCCAATATGTATACTAATTATTAAAAGGAGGTATATAACTGAGATTTGATAATCAATTAGGTAGAATGAATGCGCAAGCAGCTAGTTACATTTCATTTTATTAACAAACCAGGGCCGACGTTTCGGTCACACATGTGACCATCTTCAGGGCCAGGTTAATGTCTGAAAATAAATATAATCCTCGCAAAGTTATATTGGGCATTCACAATTATAAGTAGCTTAATCATGATAATGCCTCAAATTTTATTATTATCATACCATGGGCAGAGAGTGAAAGATCGTCATTCACATGATTAAGCTACGTATAATTGTGAATGCCCAATATAACTTTGCGAGGATTATATGTATTTTCAGACATTAACCTGGCCCTGAAGATGGTCCCATATGTGACCGAAACGTCGGCCCTGGTTTGTTAATAAATTGAAATGTAACTAGCTGCTTGCTCATTAATTCTACCTAATTGATTATTAATTATTATCGGATATCGTCAAAGGCCTAAGTTGCCGAAAAGATTGTGTGAATGTGTGTGTGAGTGTTAAAAAAATGTGCTACAATGCAAACAAAAGAAAATAATTAATAATTGCTGAACGTATAAGTTGGTCGCTTCCAAGCGTTTTAAATGTTAGGGGCATACGTGGTGAAGGAGGTAAAATTCACTGAAGAAGGAATGCCGATAGGTCTCCGAAATATTTGGAAATATCACCTTGAAAATTAATTTAAAAAAATTTGCTGAAAATTTAGCTTTTTTCTTTTCATGAAGTCCTTAAAAGTTCAGTATGCAAACCTGCTGCGGGCGTGTGGATCCCTCGATCATTTTTACTCAGGGACTTAAGATTATAATTGAAAGAGTCGGCTGCAGATAGTACTAACCCACAATTATAACAAATCCGACTTTTCAGCACCATCAATTGAATCGTTTATTTCAGAAACCACCTAAGCGACAAAATTTCAAATCATGTGTTTTTGGTGCTACTGTACAATTTAAAGGTAAATACATCTTTTAGATTATCCCAATAGCATGTTTTTGATTTGGTAAAAAAATATTTGAAGGAGACTAGACCTATACTTAAGCTGCAAAACAGTTTTCTTTAGTTTTCCGAAAGTTTAAAAAAACGCACTTAGGTGGTTTCTGAAATAAACGATTCAATTGAGCAAAGGTCTGGGACAATAGCAAAGAAAATAAACTTCCTATTGGTGTTTTGTTTGTTTCCAATGTTTAAAATTGAAATATCTATATATTTGTGGATTAGCACTATCTGCGCCCGACTCCTTTAAATGATAGTTGAAAAATCCGTCCAGTAGTTTCGGAGTCTCTGCGTTACTAACAGATTGACTCTTTTATCCGAATTTGCACTGTCCCGCAAATAAAAAGAAATCGATCTTGCAGGTCAGATGACGGACGGACCCCTTGAAGTTGGTCAAATAAAATTTCATTTTTCCACTTGACTACTACTAAAAATATAACTCGCTTGGGGGTTTGGATTGAAATCGATCAAGCCAATCATCTATCACTCTCACTCTCTCTCTCTTATGCAATTTGTAAATCGGAGGTGGAGATAGATTTGTTCTTTCTCCCGTGCAAATGAATGAATGAATGTTAGTGTCAGTTAGTGCCATGCTACTTACTCCCCTTCTTGACGGACCTGTCTTCTTTCTTTCTCTCCTCTCTTCTATCCCTTATCCTCCAACCTCATTTCATCAACCGTCAGACCGTTTTGGCCAATCATCCCCCAAATGCTTTTTTCACCTCCTCCCCCTCCTTGCCCCCCCCCCTCCCACACACATTTCCCCCGTTAGTATTTGCAGAGGGAAAAAGAATCGATTGATAAGAAAACGTAGGCTCGTTGCTAGCTGTCTATCCATTTACGCCCTGGAGGAAATTCTCTTTTCTCCTGACAATCAACAACAAATATCAACTGAAATTGAAAATCAAGGAAATAGTTAATATGTCAAACTCAGTTTAAAAACTCACTTTGTTCTTAACAAGTTTTTTTTTCTTTCTTTCTTTTAATATGAAGAAAATATTCTTTTCTTTTGTCTTGTCGGCATTTAAGGCGATTTAGATTACAGCTCTATTTTTCCAATTTAATTAGTAGGTAATATATTTTCGAAAAATTTTATCCCTCGTAAGAGAATCTCTGACCTTTAGAACGTACCATCTATTGCAATATTAGTATTGAGTCTAATACCCGTATTCATAGTTGTTCCTTAATCGAAAAAGATATGTGGCTGTAGGCTTAATGATGATGGTGTCATGAAAAAAACAAGACGAACGCAGCCAAATATTCATTTATTTTAAATCTCGCCCTCACGGCTGACGTTTCGGCCCGAGGTCTAGGCCATCTTCGGAGCCGGCTGGCAATAATCAAAAAGTGTGGAAATTTGCAAGAACAGCGACAACCATTTCTCTACGTTTTGCTGTGAGCGGACCACATGCTGAATGTTGTCTGCAAATTTCCACACTTTTTGATTATTGCCAGCCGGCTCTGAAGATGGCCTAGACCTCGGGCCGAAACGTCAGCCGTGAGAGCGAGATTTAAAATAAAGGAATATTTGGCTGCATTCGTCTTGTTGTTCCTTAAGGAAGAAGGAATCCTTATACCTCATTTCTTGTTTCATAAACAGTCCTTGAGCAAAAATGCTTCCTTATAATTTTTTGTCACTCTTTCTCAGGTTTCTCTTCTGCCTTTTCTTTTAAACTAATGGCATATGTTTTTTTGTTTTCAATAGCGTGTTTTCTTCACACACAAATTGTGCCAAAAGCAATTTCTCTTGCTCACTGTAATTTTTACTTTCCCTTACCTATGTATATATGTAATATATATATAGAAAGTATTGGATTCATGTCAAAAATTCGATGTCGAGATTTTGATGGATATCACGATGTGAAGGTCCCCTAATCAAAAAGTGGTTCTTCGCGACATGGTCTGTCTGTCACTAAAAATCTCTAAAATATTATTTCAAATTGCCTCCTTCACGAAGGAAGACTTGAGATCCCTCCATGGAATAAGTAGGCCTTGAGTTTTCAAGGATTCCTTCGTGAAGGTTTCCTTTTTCCTTAAGATAAGGCTTGTTTATGAATACGGGTATAAAGTCCGGTTAGGCACACGCTCCCTAAACTTTTTCTGATTAAAACATTGTTCGATATATCTTGAAATTAATATTAAAAAGATAAATTTTTATAGTTATTCTTTTGTTAAAAGGATCGTTCGCCCTATTGTCTGCTTTGAAAAAGGTATTTCTCATAGACAAGCTGCCATTTGGGCTGCCTAACTTTCGGGCTTTAGTCTTCTATTGCAATAGATTGCACAAGAGGCCAGATCTGTACCTCTGTGTTCCAACCCAAAAGTTTGAAAAAATTTCATATTTTTCTGAAAATCAATTTTAATATTCCCTGGAGTAATAAATAGAGACCGGATTTTTAATACCATAAACTCGCTTAAATAAACCTTTAAAAAGTTTTAATGGTCTCTTAAATTATCATTAGACATTTATATAGATATTTTAACAAAATTAATTCAACAGATCTGATGTGACTAACTGCACATTACATATACGGTGTAGCACAACTCATAAAATAATGTTCAGTTAATCACACCAGGTTTATTTTGAAAGTTAAAATATATTTATATAAAAAACGACGGAAAATATTTAGGGAGCTTTTTTAAGATGCCTTATAAACAAAACTCTTCATATTGTGTCGACATCAGGAATCTTAAAAAATTTTTTTTCATAAATTTAGATAAAGATTTCTATAATTTATCTGAATTTATGACAAAAATTTGTGCGGCCCACAGTTTAAAGAACTCCTGATGTAGGGGATAAAGCAGTTAAGCTTATAGTTAAAGTCAACTCGAGTTCAAATCCACCTCATGGCAAAAAATTACCCAACTCTATTTGAGATGCCTCCTCCTGGGGAAGGAAACGGGAACCCACCTCAAGAAAGTTGCCCTTCAACGTGTCAGATCTGACACTTAATGACTGAAGAGAGATGTAGCCACGGCACTGACCAGTTGGTATCCTAACGTTTAGAGGGACAATCAGGATTTAGGAATTAACGCCACGATCGCTGCGAAAATGATAAATAAAACAAAAAAAAAGATTTTTTTCTTAATTTTATTAAAATTGATGTTTTAAAATTAAATATAAAAATGTTGAGTCATATTTTCAGTGGGCATAGAAGTCATGGGGTTTAATAAAAAATTAACAATTTATTGAAATAATGTCTATATACTAATCTACAACACTACCATTTGATTGATTTAACTTTTCTATATATGTCTCTATATACCTCGGTGTTTAAACATTTTATATTTAAATTATGTTTTCCGATAAACTCTCTCAGTTTATTGATGGTCCCGTTATTATCATATTTCATAGGTAAAACCATTTCTTGTAACTTAGGACAATTTTGTACTATTTTAATTAAAGTCCTCAGTGAGAAATTACACTCGAAATAAATATGAAGAGTTTTAATATTTTGAAAGATTGAAATCACTTGTTCCAATTCAAAGTGCACATATGTACTCCAATGACTAACTTCGAAAATTTCTAATGCTGGCAATTCATTCAGAAATGTTATCTTATCCAAAGTTATTTCCTTTAAACTTAAATATTTCAATCTATTATGAACAAAATTGTGATTGTTTTTTAAAATTGAATGTGAGGAAAGACAAAATTCTAAATATTCTAAATTTGGACATTTTATTAAAACGTCTGCTAAATTTATGTGGTCCGTATAAAGTGTTAAAGACTCTAGTGTACTTCCCCAATGTGTAAGCATCTCCAACACTTGGGTGCCTGTAAAGTGAAAAATCGAAAGTTGTTTAAAATGTAAAAATTTCGGTATACGGTTTATATGGCAATTTCGATCAGCTGAACATAGAAGACTGAGCGATTTTATTTCAGGGTCAATTTCATAAAGTTGTTCAATTGGAGAAAAGGAAGCCAGGGGTGAAAGTAATAAATCTTTTAATTCTGATGGAATTTTTTGGTTTAAGCTTAAATTTATCGTATTAATATTGGAATCCAATATTTTTAAATGTGGAAATTTCTCCGAAATTAGCCTCCCGTCAAAATATTCTACATAAAACATTTCCATGTAATTTAATCTTAAAACACTAAGTTTTTTGTGTTTTTGCCATGACGTAATTGTGTCAGTCGTTAATTTGGTTTGAGCAATTATTAATTCTAATTCTTTTAATTTAGAACAACATTTCAAAAGGAGTTTAGTAAAATTAGTTTGTAATAAATAGTGATTTATTTTTAAGGTTTTTAATGTTGGTAGGAGTTGTAAAATTTCTTCTAAATCAGAATCGTTTAATTCTTGGCATCTTAATTGAAGATGCAATAATTTTGGTTTCTTCTCGTTAATTATCTTAATTGCTTCTTTAAAATATTCTCTTTGGCGAGGAACTCCAATAGAATATTCGAAAGGGTAAAGGGACAATTCATTTGTTTCCTTAGTTAAGAGCAAATTAAGAACTCGAATCATCTCTTTTGGCCTTTTTTGTATACTTAAATTCAAAAGCAATTCGTTCATACATTCCTCAATGAGATTTGCCGGATTGTCAGTAAAAAGTTGATTTTGAATTTGGGAAAATTCTTCCGGATCTTCATTTTTCGCATCCGAACAGACGAAATTGGAGATAGTTTTCAGCATTTCGTTCTTATTCATGATTTGGCGAGTGCTTTTGATCTAATCTAAAATTAAAAAAAAAAAAAAAACGTTATTACGTTTTGTTAATATTAAGAATTTAAATTTTAAATTAATTTTTTGAGAAATCAATTAGGTTATGAATTTAGCTCACGTTTTATTTATAATTTTGAAAATAATTACAACAACGTTTCGGACACTGATTCTGTGTCCATTATCAGAATCTACTTGAATAAGAATGAAAATTTACTCGTTAAATCTTAGCAAGAATGTGTTTATTAAAGCTTTTTTGGTTTGTATTATTATTATTATGGGAATTTTTAATTATTGACCACATTTTGTATTCATTATTTATTAAAAATATAAATATTGTACAACGCTTGTTCACTTGAGTCGGACCAGTAGGCCTACTTGAAAACGACTGCAGAATAAACAGTCGAAACGTTGTACAGTATTTATATTTTTAATAAATAATTAATACAAAATATGGTCTATAATTAAAAATTCCCATAATAATAATCTTAGCAAGACGAAATAAAATTTCCGTTATAGAGAACTTATTTTTTATAGCCCTACATACTGTATATAGGCTATAAACTTGTGGTAAGGAATGAAGAAAAGTGGAATTACAGCTAGATTTATTTCCTTTATTAAAGCACTTCAAGCCGACGTTTCGGTCAGATATACGACCAACTTCAGGACTACAATATGTATTAAAGGAAGTATTATATATAGTCAGAAAGAATTTTGTTTTTTTACATCACATGCCCACAACTTCAAGTGAATACAAAACATGGACAAAATTATAATAAATATGATAAAAAATATGATAAAATTATTATAAATTTGGTATTCTCATGAAGTTAGCGCATGTGATGTAAATAAAAACTTTTAAAAATAGAGTAATTTATGATAATATTATATGACAAAGAAATTGATAATTTTAAAATTTTTGGAAAAAACTTTTAGGTAAAGTTCTACTTCCAGGTGACAAATTTACTCCAAAAATATATAGAAATCTACAATTTTAGTAAGTTATATGGAGTATATACCAAATTTCATCGATCCAGTTTTTAAGCAATCGTTTTCACACACAGACATAATGAATTTTAAGCTGGTAACCGTTGGCTCTAGTTGAAACATTATGTTTTAATAGTAGAATTAAATTCACAAGGTTTTCTGTAGGAACCGACCGAATATTCGGTTTCGGTTACGGTTTCGGCCGGTTGAATATTCGGTTTCGGTTTCGGTTGAAAATCTTGTTTCGGTCGGACCCTAGTTTTCTGTTTCAATAATATATTAATTTGATATTAACACTTTATACGTATTTCGACACCATATGTGAATCATAAGCGAATTACATACTGTATGTATTCGCTTCTGAAGATGACACATATGGTGTCGAAATACGTATAAAGTGTTAATATCAAATTAATATATTATTGAAACAGAACACCTTGTGAATTTAATTCTCCTATTAAAACAGACATAATGCCCAAAATGGTATTTTTGGAATGAGGGAGGCCTAAAACTGGAGAAACATCAAAATCTCCAAGTCGAATTTTTTTATTATTACAATACTTTCTCTTTATATTCTATACGAGAAAGTAAAAACAAAATTCTTTCTGACTATATACTCACTAGTTCCTTTTTGTTATATATTGTAGCCCTGAAAATAATCGTATATCTGATCGAAATGTCGGCTTTAACTGTCCTAATAACGAAATAAATCTATTATCAACGATACGTATGGTTGAAAAGAAATCTCTTCTTTCTCTAGAGCAGTGGTTCCCAACCGGTGTGCCCCGGCACCCAAGGGTGCCGCGAGAATGCCTAAGGGGTGCCGCGAGATATTTAGATAAAAAAAAATAAAAATAAAGAGGCGAAAAAATAAAAATAAAGAGGCGAAAAAATAAAGTTTTGCCAAAAAAAGGTCAAATGATTTTCACGCAAGGAAAAAAAAATTTGCTTCAGGTCGGAAAAAATTTCGTTTTGATAGGGGAAAAAAAAGGAAGGGTGCCGCAAGTGTGTAATATTATTCCCAACGCACCTTTGGGGTGCCGTGGACTTCAAAAGGTTGGGAAACGCTGCTCTAGAGCGCTAATCAGAGGTGGATATAGGAAGCAAAAAATCATGCATGGTGCGGCCTGGTGAATAATTAGTGAGATGGATGTTAATAAAAACTCAGATGGACATATGTGCAAACCTTTTGGTTTTTTAAAGATCTCTCCTAACGCTAATGTCAACGTTTCGGGTGGTCACAACGATTTTTTTTTTTTTAACACTCACATTTGGTATCCAAATGGCTTTAATAAGTCACAACGATTACTTCTTCAGGATCTTAATCTCAGAAGGGCACACGTAAAATACAAACAATTAAGGCGTAGTGCAGGCCTACTTACATTTCAGAGTCAATCAATCAATCCCCGCTCATGGATACACAGAATAGAGAGTCGATCCGGCAATACAAAGAATGAAATGCTATTTGTACATTGGCCTCTTATAAAAAGGAAATCAATTTGAGGAAAAAAAAACAAACTAATTATAATATTATAATCCTTTTTAAAACGATTAGGTATCTTCTATCTATATTTGGCCTTCTTTTTAAATTTCTATTTTAATTTATCATATTGCGATTATTTTAATATTTCTCATTCAACTAACTTTTTGTCAATTCATTTTTATTTGTTTTAAGGCCTTTTTGGGCATCTAAGGCCATAAAGACTTTCGATCCCATCTTCAGGACCATTGGTCATTGAAAATTTATTTGGTGTTAAACAGGCAAAATATAATTAATTTTTACAAGTATTTTTTATTACAAAAATAAGACAAAAGACTTACAATAAATTGTTAAATTGATACATGTCGGTTCATACAAAATCATAACATAAATTTTCATATACCATTAGATGTATGTATGTTAGGTGCCTGGGCTGTATTTTTTGTGTATCAATCTAAGTAACATTAACAATTTATCGTAAGTCTTTTGTTTTATTTAAAAAAAAAAAAAAAATACTTGTAAAGATTAATTATATTTTGCCTGTTTAACTCCAAATAAATTTTCAATGACCATAGGTCCTGAAAGTGGGAGCGATGCGTTCCCGAAACGTCGACGATATTTAAATAGTCTTTATTCTTTGCTGGCTGTCACATCCACCTGCTCCTGTTATTTCGAATTTCTTCTTTTCAAAGTAATTATATTTGTTTCATTAGGTTATATTTATCATGAATGTGTTTATTAAAGCTTTTGTGGTTTGAAATATTATTATTAGGAGAATTTTTAATTATAGACCACATTTTTGTATTAAATATTTATTAGAAATATATAAATACTGTTAAAAATTCTCATAATAATTATATTTGTATCAAGTTGCCACTTATTATTGATAAACGAATTTTTTGACGATATATGATCATGTCTTGAGACTGTATTAAATATGTATGTATACTTTTTCAGTTCTGATGATGGCTCACATGGTGACCGAAACATGATTGAGAGCACCCGTTAACCAAAAATAAAACATTATTGAAATTTTGGAGTTTAGGCTTTCACAGTTGTTATCATTAGTAAAAGTATTTGATTTTTGGTTTAACTGTGGTTTATTTGTAAAAATTACAACTTTTCGGCCACTCATTCTGTGGCCTTCTTCAGGTATAATTAAGGAATAATCTTAGCTGATTTGTACCTGAAGAAGGCCACAAAATGGCGGAAACGTTGTAATTTTTATAAACCACAGTTAAACAAAAATCAAATTCTTTTACTAATTATTGAAATTTATAAGTAGGCCTATACCGATGAACTGAAAACACTTGTTTATTATTTTTGGTCTACATTCACCATTTAGAGGCATCATTTCAACTTTTTCTTGGGGGGGGGGGGGGGGATATGTTTCTTGGAGTGGCACACTTTTTTTTATTAAAATTTACTTACAAATAGGTACTCTAATTTGGCCAAAAGATATTTAATTTATAATTATTTGTTTAATTTTGTAAAGTTTCTATATTTGTAGATATATTTTGAAATGTTTTATTTAGAATAATATAAGAATTTATAAATATCAGAGCCCTTGGGGGGGGGGGGGGGGGGTGGAAATTCACCTACCCCCGCCCCCAAATGACGCCACTGCCACCATTTTATCAAAATAATAAATGTTTTATTTTCATTTTCAAAACTTCGACATTACCAAGAGAAAAGATAGAGATAATTTTTTTCTTTTATCGAATTCCAATTTTCTTTCCTACTGACGAATTGTTGGACAAACTAAATTCTCATTTACAGTAGTCTACATGTCATTTACAGACAGAGTCTTTTGTTTCGCTCCCTTCAAGAGAGAGAGAGACGTAGCAGCAGCAGCATCCACCCACACAAAGATCATGACAATTACCTTTTTCTTTTTCCACCCTCGCTTATTTTCCCTTAGAAATGAATTCCTTCTTGAACGATTTAACATTGCGTTGTCATCCCCTAAACGGCTCCTCTCTCCTGCTTATTTCCCTCCAGGCAATAAGTCATAGATATGACATCAAGTACAGTCACAGCAGCCACTCGCTGCCTCTGATATGAAATCTCAAATCTGATTAATATCTCTTAAATTGTTTTTTTTTTTATTTATCTCTTCATTAAATATCAAAGATATTGATGTGGCAAACTTTGGCTATAATATTCTTATTACTGAAATAAGGGATCATATTTAATGAATAAAGCGCAACTCAACATGACATTTCATTTATAATGAGAAGGAAAAGAAGAATAAATTGAAAAAAAAAAAACATGGCGTTTGTTAACTAGAGACATTTTTCTTGGGGTTAGTTTAGAAATTTAATTAAATTTTCTTTAAAATTGTCACACTTGCAAGTCTTGAAATGTATTTATTAGGAACCGACCGAATATTCGGTTTCGGTTACGGTTTCGGCCGTAGTTTCGGCTTCGGCCAAAAAGTAGCCGAAACTTTCGGCTGGCCGAAACCGGAGTCTGAAAAGATGGGATGAGACTCGCATGCAAAAAAAAAAAAAAAGGTCAAATGATTTGCACTTTAGGGAGAAGCAAAATTTAGTCTCCCTAAAAAAAAGGTAAAATGATTTTCACGGAAAAGAAAAAATTACAAAAAAAAAAAAAATCTGGTGTGACTGGCGCACAGCACACAACTTTCTCTTACCTTCGGTAATCGAAAGTTGTGTTCTGTGCTTGTCACACCAGATTTTTCGTGTCGACATATATTTAGTTTCCGCCAATAGTATTAGAATTTAAGATGTCAAATTTTTATAAACATGGGAAAATATTTATATTTTGTTACCATGGCAACAATTTCTCCTATCTTTCCATGAAGCACAAGAGTAAAGTGTGCTTCAAACAATTTTGAGGGCAAAACGAAAATATACATTTCAAAGAGCATCTAAAAAATAATTGATTTTTGAATTTTAATCAAAATCGTTAGAGCGAATTTTGAGAAAATCGAAAAAAACTGAAAAAGTACATCAGTAAAGTACTAGTACTCTTTGGCCGATTTTGATTAAAAGCTTATTTTTCCGGTCCCGGGGGTGTTTAACTTAAATATAAAATTTCAACCTCCTAGCTCAATTCCTTCATGCTTAAAATTGAACACACACACACACACACCCACCCACCCACACACACACACACAGACAGACCATGTCGCGAAAACCACTTTTTTTGGATTCAGGGGACCTCAAAACGTGAAGATCCATCAAAATCTCGACATCGAATTTTTGACATGAATCCAATACTTTCTCTATATATATATTACATATATACATAGGTAAGAGAAAGTAAAAAAAAAAGTTAAAATGATATAAATTTTTTTTAGGAAATACAAGTTTCGGTTTCGGTTACGGTTTCGGCCGAAACTAAGATCGAGGACGAATATTCGGTTTCGGTTGAAAATCTTGTTTCGGTCCGACCCTAGTATTTATTTATATCAGCGTTTTCTAAACTGTGAAGCGCAGACTAGTCTAAGGGGAGGCGCGAATATTAGCCACAGCGAGCAATTTTCCAAATGTTTGTAAGTTTTATAAATAGAAATAAAAAATGCGCCTCGCTTTTCTGATTTATATAAAAGTGAGGATATATGAAACAAATAAAATTCTGTAGGGGTTTTATTTAAGTGAATATTATTTCCTCGCTTTTATATAAATCAGAAAAGCGAGGCGCATTTTTTTGATTTCACCTCGACGCTGGGCAAAAATAATGCGAGACATTATTTGCTTTTTGCATCTCCGATGTTTTTGGCTGAGATTAGCTTATATAATTTTTGAAGATTTATTTTCTTTGGCTGGAGACTGTGTATATTATTGATGCTGGGTAGGTAGCCAGTATTAGAAATAAAACACAATTTTATTTCAATCTGCTCGTTGACGTTTCGGGTGCCAATCGCGTCGCTCCCATCCTCAGGACGAAATAATTGTTGAACAAAAGTTGGTTAATTTTTTAATGTACCAATATGTATATTGTGCATACTTTAACAAATTTAACAGTTGTATATGTGATATTGGTAGTATCTGTTGTGTGTACATTATAAAATTAACCAACTTTTGTTCAACAATTATTTCGTCCTGAGGATGGGAACGACGCGGTCCAGAAACGTCGACGAAATAACTGTTCATAGCCTTATTCAATCATCATCACAGCCATTTCCATTCTTCATATTGTATTTTTATTTTAGAAAACCAATTCTTGAAAATTTTATTTTCCTTTCTCTAAATTTTTCTTGACTTGACTCTCTCGCTTTTACATATTTCTTTGTCTTTTAAATAAATAAATCCCCTTAACCATAATCAGAGTGGGATTGGCTTCAACTCAGGATTCTAAGCCTTCGGCTAATCGCCTTCGTCTTCCTTATTGTAGAGGATCTTTTGACAAGTGCTATTTCCAAGTCGAATAAGCTTTCGATTAGGGAATAAATATTGCATCCTATGGGCGGTTTCTCTTTCCTGCTCATCCAATTATAAAGTCTTCTAAACAAATTTATAATTAGACCTCGATTTTGGAATTTGTTATCATCTCCAATTAGGTCATCCGACTCCTCTCTAGCTCTCTCGGGGGACTCTAAAGTGACACTTTATGTCAGGCTAAGTTATTTGGATAATCTCCCCGAGGGCTCTAAACTTCTCTTATGAATATTAAATTGGGATAAATTAATTATTAAAAATTATTAAATTTCTTTAGCTATGATAATCATACTAGAGTGAGCTATAACTCCAAAATATTAGTTTGACTTTGAACTTCCTTTTCTAAAAAAGATAGTGGCCTGATTAATTTCCTATAGGCCTATGTATTAAATTATTTTTCTATAAATTAATTTTTTTAAAACATGAGTTAGGGGAGAGTTAATTTCCCTGTTGTTAAGCATAGAAATAGATCTTTAAAACTAAAGAAAACTTTTATTCAAAATTTTTTTTAAATAATTTTTCAACAAAGGGCTTTAACACAGAGCTTATAAGTTAACTTCTGGGGGGGGGGGGGGGGGGGGGGGTGCGTGCCTCCCCTCCCTGCCTGGGCGGGCGGGGCCGGCAGTGGGTCCATTTGTTTTATTTAATTTAAGAAATAAAAATTGAAAAAAAAAAAAAAAAACACCACCACACAAATTATAAATAAAATATTTATCATATAAAAAAAAAATGAAATAAATGGCCTCAGCGGCAGAAAAAAGGGGGGGGGGGTGTGTGGGAGGGAGGGAGAGAGAGAGAGAAAGTGTGAATGTTTTTAAAAAAAAAAAAAAGTTAACTTCTCGTCGTTTAAATTTCGGAAAATAATTAATTTGAAATGGACTGACTCTAAGTGGCTTCAGATGCCGAGAATATCTTCAAAGAAGAAAGTAATTTTTCTTTAATTTTTTTCATATTCTGTTGGACAAAAAAAAAACATCTCAAATGATAGATTTGTTAGGATTTGAGGGATTTGCAGATGCAGAGACAGTCAGCAGCTAAGATTGATTATATACCCTTAGAAATATTTATTTGTTAACTTACATCGTGTCTGAAAAGTCGACTCAGAAAAAAGATTGCCTCTCGCCCTTGAATCAAATCAAATGTATCACTTATTTAAGATTTCTGGACATGGTTTGAATACTAGTATAGCACAACTCGAGGTTACTTGTCTTGTAAGGTAGCTGAACAAATAAAGTTTCCTACTACAAAAATTTATTGTTTCTAATAAATTTTTCCATAGGTCCACCAACTACCTTACAACTACCTACAAAACGTCGTGTTGTGCTATGCAAATGTGTCACTTCTGAGTCTTTTTCTTAAGGTGCGCTTCTCGAAAAGCCGTTAGAACAAGACAGTCAGTACCGAGTTACTCTAGGCGGCAAGAGATGGCGTTAGTTTTTACCATAGGGATACAAGGGATTTATTCCATTTCATTCGAAAGGTTCCAGCTAATTAATTAAGGGTAGAAAATTAATTATTTTTTAACACACTGATTACTAATTTAATTATCTATAAGATATAGAGCGAATTTTATAAAAATATCTTTTATTTAATGCGATTAATCTAAAAAAAAAAATTTTATTTTTTCGAAAATCAAAAAAAGGGCTTCTATAAGTTGTAGATATTTTAAATAGCTTTAATTAAAAAAAAAAATTTGAGGTCGATAGCTTCAAAATTGTGGCCACTGGAATCTCCCAAAATAAGCACCCCGAGACGCGCACCTTAAGTGATAGATGTCGCTGCCCTGTTATCATTTTAGTGTTGGTATTAATACATTTTGAATAAGAAAATTATTTTATTACAACTTCTTATCGGATAGATCCCTTTATCTTTGTTCTAGCTGGACACCCTTAATTCTGCCCCTTTTGAAGATGATTACTCCCTTGGGAGAGAGAGAGAGGTGGTAGGTTTAAGGTCACCACAATGCTAGTGTAAATATAACAAAGGCCAACAAAGATAAAGACCATTTAATTAAAATAAAATTGATATATAGGCTTTACAGAGACGTAGCTATTTGAAATTACCCCCTCTCTTTTTACCATATAACGGGTACACAACTTTTGAATATTCAAAGGTCCAGCCAGAGGCTAAATATTTAGGGGCGTACAGTGAATTTTTAAAATAAGCTTAGATGATTTATTTAAAAATCAACTGTCAAATTGATTCAGCATTCTTGCAATAGATGACAGGCTAGTCTAACTGCTGTTCCCCTTTTAGCCTATATCTGGCCTATATTTATATATTTTTATGCTTTTATAAAAGATACATAATGTATAATAACATTTATAAAGTATTTATTGTTAAAAGATCAATGAAAATCAACTAAATGCATTAAATATTATTAGCTACCATTCTGACATCTCTTGGCAAATTTTTGAATTACTTGATTTTTGGGGATACTTTTTAGGACACACTACGCCATCTTATCGGGAAAAACATGCGTAACTACTTTTTTTTTTTTTTTAAACATTCCACTTTTTCTCATTCACACTCCACTCCCCATTCATACGTCTTTTCGCACTTGCCATTTAGACTTTTACGATATCCGTTGTAATTAAAAATCAATTTGCTCACATTTCTTTTAGCCACGAACCAAATGCTTAAATAAAATCTTCGACTCCTGCCAACCCCCGAACTACTTCGCTCCTGTGCCCCCTTAAATAATAAACTTTTATTTAATTGTTAATGCCGACGTTTCAGTCTCTAATCGCGACATTCCTTCAGGACAATTAATTGTTACAAACGTCGACAATTAGATTAAAGTTTCGACTACTGTATCCATTCTAATTTTTAATTAGAAAATAGGCCTACTCTTTAGTTAACAATTTTCGTTATTCTAATATTTATTCTCTTTTGTTCAATGTTATTTGAATTATTAAATTAAAATCTGGTTATCATTTATTTTACTAAAAGATAATAAAATACCTGTAAATTAGATTTTATTATTTTAATAGCACCTTTAACGAGATTGGATGCTGTTTTGTAATTTTATGAGGGAGCCGCTCTGAAAGTTAAATGATGTAATTTCGTTTAAGATTATCTTCTATAATTAAAACGTAATTAGATAACAAATCACTTTAAAATGATTAATCGAAAGTTAAAAAAAAAAGAATCTTTTGTATTATTATTTATATTTTTACTTTCTCTACCTATGTATATGTAATATATATATAGAGAGAAAGTATTGGATTCATGTCAAAAAATTCGATGTCGAGATTTTGATGGATCTTCACGTTTTGAGGTCCCCTGAATCCAAAAAAGCGGTTTTCGCGACATGGTCTGTCTGTGTGTGGGTGGGTGGGTGGGTGGGTGGGTGGGTGGGTGTGGTGGGTGTGTGGGTGTGTGTCAAATTTTAAGCATGAAGGAATTGAGCTATGAGGCTGAAATTTTATATTTAAGTTAAACACCCCCGGGACCGGAAAAATATAGCTTTTTAATCAAAATCGGCCAAAGAGTACTAGTACTTTACTTATGTACTTTTTCAGTTTTTTTTCGATTTTCTCAAAATTCGCTCTAACGATTTTGATTAAAATTCAAAAATCAATTATTTTTTAGATGCTCTTTCAAATGTATATTCTCGTTTTGCCCACAAAATTGTTTGAAGCACACTTTACTCTTGTGCTTCATAGGAAAGATCGGAGAAATGGTTGCCATGGTAACAAAAAATATAAATATTTTCCCATACTTATAAATTTTTACATCTGAATTCAAATATTCCCTACTGCCGGGAACTAAATACATGTCGACACAAAAAATCTGGTGTGACAAGCACAGTGCACAACTTTCGATTACCGAAGGTAAGAGAAAGTTGTGTGCTGTGCGCCAGTCAACCCCATATTTTTTAAATAAAAGTTAAGTGCTTTTGGAAGAAAAACTTCGATATTTGCCTAACCCTTTTAGGAGTTAAATAATATTTTTAAATCACAATATTATTGTTATATTATAATAATCGATAGTTTAGCATAAAAACCTTGATTTTGTTTCATATAAAAAATTTTATAAGAAAACTGCAAAATTGTTAAAAAAAATTGTCAGCTCCTCGTCTTGGCCAAAAATATTCTCATTTTTAATCATTTGGAAAAAGAAAACATATTTTCCAACACTTGAATTTATTGGACAGCCACCACAATCGTTGATCCCGAGTGGAACAACCCCCGGCAGGGGCGTATATAGAAATTTTTCCCGTGGGGGGAGGCCCGAACTCATTTTTAAATATCCACTCCCCCCCCCCATTGACAAAAATATTTTTAAAATACTGGATATACCTGAGCCCCGAGGGGTCCGGCCCTCTCAAAGTTGAATTTTTTTTTTTAATTCAAATTTTTTCTATTTTCATATGAACCCCCGGGGAGGGAGGTGGACGGCTCTCTCAAAGACAAATGTTTTATTTAAAAAATGCTCATATATTAATATATTTCATTTCTTTTATCTATGCAACGCACTTTTTCAAACAAAAATATAGATATTGGCCATATGCCCGGATATATGTATATAAATTTAAAAAATTTCGGGGGGCCTCTTTGGCCCCCCCCCCCCCCTTATATACGCCCCTGACCCTCGGTAGCCATCGATACTATTTATTTAAAGATTTATTTAATAAAATTCAACACTCTGTAGCCGAGAAGGGTTAAAAAAAACTTGAATTTAGCAGGGGATGGATGATCCCCTTCTCTTCTTTCCTTCTCTTGAAATCACGAATAACCGAACCGAACCATCAATCAGTCTAGTAATGTGTCGAATTTATTTAATTTATAAATATGGGCAGGATAGTAGCCAGGAATTTTTAGTCAATTTTTATCTAATTTTTACTTTCTCTTACCCTATATATGAAATATATAGAGAGAAAGTATTCGATTCATGTTTTATTTCACCGACGTTTCGGACGCAAATCGAGTCCACATCGAGAGGACAATTTGATAGTATAATAGAGTTGGGTATATTTTTTAACAATATAAAATCACACTTTAAGAATGTGCAATGCATCATTTGAAATTGCATATATTTAATGCATAGAGGAGAGAATGCATTGTTAAAAAATACACCTATCTGTATCAAGGGCGGATACAGGGGGGGGGTAAAAGGGTAATTACCCCCCCCCCCCCCCGAGATTTGAAAAAAAAAAACTTTTTTTCGCAAAAAAATTTATTTTTAATGTAAAATTTTAAATATTAATACTTAAAAATTTGATTTGTATTTCCCGGGGAAAAAAAATTGTTTAAATTTAATTTTTTTTTTTTATTTAATTTGTATATAAATATTTTTTTTTTTTATTAAGAAAAATAAAATTAAAATTTTTTTTAGAAATTTTTCATAAAAAATACTATTAATTAAAGAATTTGTAACAATATTCCGTGCTTAACTCAATTTTGAATTTTTTGGTTTTGACACACCATTGCATAACAGGGTCCATTTATATTCTGGCAAACAAATACAGAATGCGCCTTTAAATTACTGAAATTAAGAAAAAATTGTGTGCTGTGCGACCATTCACACCAGATTACCCCCCCCCCAGAGAAACACCTCTGGATCCGCCCTTGATCTGTATTATAATATCATTTGTCTGAGGAAGGGCGCGGTTTGCGTCCGAAACGTCGGCGATTGAAATAAAAAATTAGATAAAGATTAATTTAAAATTTTTTTGTCTTATTGGATTCAGGGGCGGATTAAAGGGGGGCGGTGGAGGCGATCCCCCCCCCCCGAGAAGAAATTCAAACAGTTATAAAAACTAGTAATCTAAAGAAATTATGATTTCCGATCTTTAATTTCAATTGAATTTGTTACCAATCAATTTAAATAAATAGGAAAGGGGTCTAAATGGCCATAGATGCCGACAAAGTCCTTAAATAAAAAAAAAAATTAAAAAAAAAACCCCCCCCCCGACAAAATTGCATTAATCCGCCACTGATTGGATTCCTGAGTGCCATTCTTCTCATATTTATCAATTATACAGTCACTAACTCACCATTATTTAATTTGTAATAAATTATTTTAAATAAATTTTACCGATCAGGACGGGGATCGAACCCGAGTTCAAAGGATTCACCAACACACTCAGGTTGAGCTACCCCAGCGCACTCAAGCGTCTTCTTTGTTAAACATCTGTTGACATATCATTAATTAACTCTTATATTTTTATTAATTTTTAAATATCTAACATTTCTTTATTTTTAAAATTTCATGATTAAATTATTATCTTTCGTCAATTTTTCTTTCATCTCAAGCTTCAACTATTTTTGTTAAAAAGAAAATGTGAATGACATAACCATAAAATTGATGCTTTTTAATAATGCAAATGTTTAAGTATGTAAATGCCTTTATTTGACTGCTTCGATCCCATTCCAATAAAATAAGCCATTCTCTCGTTTTTCAAGATGTTTAACATCCTTAACCTTATTTTGGCAGGACAATCGCTGGCGCAAAGTGAGAGGTCCCGGAGGAGCTGCTCGTCCCAAGGGACGCCGGGGTCACACTGCCCTCGTTTATCGAGACTCAATGCTCCTCTATGGGGGCTATCAAGATTTACGAGGATCAAGCAGCGAATTGTGGCTTTTCCATTTCGGTCTGTGATTTTTATTATTTAACCTTTAGCCTTTTTTTTTTTGAAGTGTCAATTTGAGAATTATCCATTTTTTCCAGAAACGGAATCTTGGCATCTTGTATCAGGCCCGGGAGTGGGATCAGCCCCCAGCCCGCCGCCAAGACACAAACATTCAGCTGTTCTTCATGATCAAGCTATGTGGGTTTATGGCGGAATGACCGATCTCCATGAACGAGCCGACTTCTGGAAATGGGATGCAGGTACTATTACTCCTCTTTAAAAAAAAAGTTATTCGACAACCTTGCTCTCTTGGGGAGAGAGGAATAAAAAATTTAAATCTACAGTATATTATCATTGATTATCAGTAAAATAGAGATGCAGCTGAAAATCATATAAGTACGAGGGTTTTTCTGAAACTAAGTTTCGTCAATTTTTTTTTCACCAGAAACTCTATTGCCCAAAAAAAAGACAGCCTGGTGTATACTTCATGCCACGCTATATTTTTTTTGGGCAATAAAGTTTTCTTGTCAAAAAAATTGACAAAACCTACTTTCAGAAAAACCCTCGTATGTAGGAAAAAATTATGTTATTATTTAAGTTCACTTAGGCATAAACTTCATTTATAATTTTGACATTTTCAATCCCAATATGACTTAAAGAAGGAAGATCATCACTTTTATTTGAATAACTCAAAAGTAATAGGAAATATTTCTCGGCATTGCAACCCAAACTCGCTTTTATGATTCGTTTCAGACGTGAGAGTTGTTGGGTGGGACTGCTCCCTTTAATCACCTCTGTTTTTATAGTGGGTATTGAATTTCGTAGAATTACTTTTTGTTTATTAAATGATGCATTTTAATTAGAGCCTATAATAAAAAGCCTTATGTAATTTTCAGCTTCATTTTCATTTCAAAGTTAACGATGTCATGCAAATGATTAAATGGGGATGAGGAGGCTATCTGGTCAATACTTTGTTTAAATGAAAGTTTGACTGATTAGGTTTGATGTTATAGGAATAAAAAAAAATTCTCATTTATTAAGAAATAGGTTAATAGTATAAAATATTTACACTTCTTAATAAATGTTGGGAATCAACAAATTAATGAAAAGGATAATAATAATAATAAAAATCTGGTGTGACTGTCGCACAGCACACAACATTCTCTTACCTTCGGTAATCGAAAGTTGTGTTCTGTGCTTGTCTCACCAGGCATGGGTGGGACTTAATATTGTCCTTTACTGTACATAGATATGTACATGGAATTTTTGACATGAATCCCATACTTTCTCTCTATACATATATATGTCAGTGTTGTGAATAAGTGGTTAAGTAGACTATGTTTATTTTTTAAGGCACGACTTTTAAAGTTTACATAACTAAAGATTTAGATTTACTTTTTACTTTCAAAAATAACTACATTTAGAGGCAGCCCCTGACATGCCCACTTATATACCTCCCTGCTTAGAGCATTTAACTTATTTTGAACAAGAATTAACTTGACCACTTATACACTGGGCTGAAGATATATTAACATATATATATATATATATATATAAAAGTAGAAAGTAAAAATATTGATATAACGAATATCTTTCACCTTGTTGAATGCAACCATCGGCGTCATTTCAACTTTTTCTTGGGGGGGGGGCAAACTTTTTTTTCTTAAAATCATAAAATTTACCTACAAATAGGTACTCAAATTTGGCCAAAACATATTTAATTTAATTAATTGTTTAATTTTGTAAAGTTTCTATACTTGTAAATATATTTTGATATATTTTATTTAGAATAATATAAAATTTAAAAAATCTGGTGTGACTGGCGCACAGCACACAACTTTCTCTTACCTTCGGTAATCGAAAGTTGTGTTCTGTGCTTGTCACACCAGATTTTTTGTGTCGACATATATTTAGTTCCCGACAGTATGGAACATTTGAATTCAGATGTAAAATTTATAAGTGTGGGAAAATATTTATATTTTGTTACCATGGCAACCATTTCTACTATCTTCCCTATACTACTAGAGAAATACAAGAGTAAAGTGGTCTTCAGAAGATTTCAATTGCAAAATGAGAATATAGATTTTAAAGAGCATCTAAAAAATAATTGATTTTTGAATTTTAGTCAAAATCGTTGGAGCAAATTTTGAGAATATCGAAAAAAACTGAAAAAGTTATCGGGTTTTTTCTACTTCCTGGGGGTTGGGAAAGTGAAGAACGCCGATTGAGGGGGTGGGGTAAGAATTTCCCCAATAAAAAAAATTTAGTTTAATTAAAATAAGAGATCCAGAACTTGAAATTTAGAAGAAAAATCGAATGAGAGAAAACAAGCAAATTAAAAGATAATAAGATTAAGAAGTGTAATTTTGGAGCAAAATTATGTTTGCGTGTTTGGGCCGAAAGGGTTAGGTCTGCTTCGCTATACAATTGGCGCTGGACCACAGCCTCAATGAACTGAGGTCCAAAACCAACTGGCTGAAAGATTTAATTGGAAAGATATTTTAGATATAATTTTGGGTAACTCAGTGGGGAGTGGCTTCGCTGCGAAATTCCCTGGAAGGACACCAAATTAGTCCTATCATGCAATTTAGGAAAAAAACAGGGCTAGAGAGAGACCTGGTTGAGAGGAGAAAGAAAAGTAAAAAAAATTTGAGACGCATGTATGTATAATTGCCAAAGAATGTTCCACAATACAACAAAGAACTTTGAAAGGTAGATTATTAAAGATAATGAAAACTTTGATTGAGAAATGGAAACTAAGAATTTTCTTTTTCTTTTATTTACAAAATTAGCTAAATTTTCTAGTATTAATTGCCTTTTGGCTTATGGTAGATTGAATAATAAGCACAACAACAATTCTAATGTATAGATTAATTAAGGAATTCTATTATTATAGAAGATATGACTAAAGACTGAAATTCATATCGATATTGGAATGAGTTTTCTCTATTTATTTTAATGGTTTATTTTTTAATATATATCGTTTTATTACTTTAAATATTATTTTCAAGAAATTATTTCTATAGATATTGATTTTTTATGAGTAAATATTGTTTTAATGAAGTTAATTTGATCGATCATAAATGTGACTTAATAAAAATAAGGTACCTTGTTTAATCTACACTGCACACGATTGATGGACACAGGGGGGAAGGGTACTTGCGAAATTCTGATGCTGGACGACCACGACGATGACCAGCCTGGAAGCAGTCGCCAACTCCTCAGATGCAAGGCCCGAGGCAGTCAGGAGTTTCTTTGCTGGTGATAATTGTAGTTGAGCTCTCTTTCTTGATGATAAGAGAGAGATGAGAGGTGGGGTGGCCTGCCCGCACCAACTCTTGTTAATAGTAGAGACGCTGATATATAAGTAAAAAAAACAGTTGGAGCAGCTACGATGCAATATATAGTTGTTATCAGCTGGAGCGGGTAAGAAGCAATTGTTGATAGTGAACAGTTTGAAGAACCGGGGTGCAATAGTATATAGTTGTTTTCGGTCTGAGAAGCCGTCGTGCAATTATATATAGTTGTTTTCGGTTTGAGAAGCCGTCGTGCAATTCTCATATCTCCGGGCGAGCAGTTGAAAGCGTGCTCCCCGCGACTGCTGACGTCACCAGCCCTTGCCTCCTGATTGGGTCTCCAGACGACGGGAGGGGGAGGGGGGTGTGGTGAGAATTTCCTTCCGTGAATTTGGTCACGTACTCATTTAGAATAATACATTTTTAAATACAATTTTTAATACAATTTACTTTTATTTAAAGAAACAAATAATAAAGAAATATAAAAAAAAATATTTGCGTTCATAATAAATTTCCAATAGAAGAAAAAGAAAAACGTAATAGCCATGAGGCAATTACTAAATGAAGAATTCAATTAAAGTTTTCCTGATTAATTATAAAAAAAGAGTTAATTTGCTTGAATAAAATATAAGTTGCCCAAAAGGGGCTTATCCCTTCACATCCCTTAGCCCTGAGCATTTGAGAACGAGGCTCACTCGCTGATCAAAGGCTCTGCCTGACAAGGCCAACTAAGGGATAAGCTACTTCTAAAATGCACATACAGGTGTATATATCAAAAATTTCTTTACTTAAGCAGGGGGGGGTTCCCCTATATCGAAACCAGCTCCCTATCAGCACCGTTTTAACTAAAACTAATGGTTGAAAACAATTTAAATTAAAAAATGTTAAAGTTGTACCTGTGAAGCAGGATAACACAAAAAATTTTGTTGGCGACCATTTTGGGTCCCTCTACCAGGTTCTTTCCACGAAGCAATCAAAACAAAGTAAAACATCTAAAGTAATTAGTAGAATTTAATGAGAGTACAAATATCAATTACATTTCGACTATTCGATTCCTCAGCTAACACAAACAAATATCATTAACCAATTTCAATTGAATTCTATTAAGCTACACCTAAATATTACAAATCTCTAAAAATACCTTCACAAAAAAATTATTTCGTTTTGCCTGAGAACGGCGAACTTTATTCATAAACGTTACTAATTCGAAAACTTTCTATCCTATGAAGACTCTATCTAATTCAATACACTAATGCTACCTAATAACAATTTCTACAGTTGACTCTAACAGCAAAATCGTAAAACAAGAGATATTATTTTTTTTATATATATATTTCCAACTACTTACAAACTCTAAAGACTCAATAGATTTATTCATATAAAAACAAAATTTTAATCATACGTAGACTTGAATGAAAATTAGCAGATTGCATCTTATTATAATGATTTTTAAAACAAACTAAATTACGATATTACGAATAGTTATTTGATTTAGATATTAAGAAAAACATATGGGAAGGGTCCCTTAGCCCAGCTGACTACCAATACTCCTTACTAAAATTCAACTCGCACCAAAGATTAATTACGACCAATATAAAAACAATATGAATAGTTAATTAAGTGTTAATTTTTTTATTTTATGCATTTATTAAATAATATTTTTTTATTAGATTAATGAACTAGCGCCCTAATAGCTATTTGACTTAAGATTATATTTTTTTTTTTAAATTGTATAGATATACATAACTTCGAGGCATAATATTTACCCCTAATCGACTCAGTTCCTTTACTTTCTCTGACTATTATTATTTTTAATTACAAGTTACTTCAAAAATTATATTCCTACGACCAGACAATTTTCTACTTCAACAAAAATCTTCTTTTCTTAAATAATTAGTATAAATTTAGAATATCGGTAATTGATACCACTACAACACAACTCCATAAAGCGCATAACCGACCACTGAGAACAAATCTCTTTCGCAAACATTGATTCGGATTATAGCAGTTACCATTAATCTATTTAGTTAA